>JARNME010000029.1:6624306-6854755 GCA_030179655.1 Scaptomyza flava | reverse complement strand
TTTGTTTAGAAAATTTTAACATGAATATGACCAAAAATCGAATTTTATTTAAATGTAATTTCTTAAATGCAGTTTTATTCTAGAAGCCAAACCATGACTTTTAAGCTATTGCTTTTGAAAATCGGGTCACTTTTGACGAAGTTATGGAAGTCGAAAGATTTGTACCAATGCCCAAGTCAATTTTTGTTTAGAAAATTTTAACATGAATATGACCAAAAATCGAATTTATTTAAATGTAATTTCTTAAATGCAGTTTTATTCTAGAAGCCAAACCATGACTTTTAAGCTATTGCTTTTGAAAATCGGGTCACTTTTGACGAAGTTATGGAAGTCGAAAGATTTGTACCAATGCCCAAGTCAATTTTTGTTTAGAAAATTTTAACATGAATATGACCAAAAATCGAATTTTATTTAAATGTAATTTCTTAAATGCAGTTTTATTCTAGAAGCCAAACCATGACTTTTAAGCTATTGCTTTTGAAAATCGGGTAACTTTTGACGAAGTTATGGAAGTCGAAAGATTTGTACCAATGCCCAAGTCAATTTTGTTTAGAAAATTTTAACATGAATATGACCAAAAATCGAATTTTATTTAAATGTAATTTCTTAAATGCAGTTTTATTCTAGAAGCCAAACCATGACTTTTAAGCTATTGCTTTGAAAATCGGGTAACTTTTGACGAAGTTATGGAAGTCGAAAGATTTGTACCAATGCCCAAGTCAATTTTGTTTAGAAAATTTTAACATGAATATGACCAAAAATCGAATTTTATTTAAATGTAATTTCTTAAATGCAGTTTTATTCTAGAAGCCAAACCATGACTTTTAAGCTATTGCTTTTGAAAATCGGGTAACTTTTGACGAAGTTATGGAAGTCGAAAGATTTGTACCAATGCCCAAGTCAATTTTTGTTTAGAAAATTTTAACATGAATATGACCAAAAATCGAATTTTATTTAAATGTAATTTCTTAAATGCAGTTTTATTCTAGAAGCCAAACCATGACTTTTAAGCTATTGCTTTTGAAAATCGGGTAACTTTTGACGAAGTTATGGAAGTCGAAAGATTTGTACCAATGCCCAAGTCAATTTTGTTTAGAAAATTTTAACATGAATATGACCAAAAATCGAATTTTATTTAAATGTAATTTCTTAAATGCAGTTTTATTCTAGAAGCCAAACCATGACTTTTAAGCTATTGCTTTTGAAAATCGGGTCACTTTTGACGAAGTTATGGAAGTCGAAAGATTTGTACCAATGCCCAAGTCAATTTTTGTTTAGAAAATTTTAACATGAATATGACCAAAAATCGAATTTTATTTAAATGTAATTTCTTAAATGCAGTTTTATTCTAGAAGCCAAACCATGACTTTTAAGCTATTGCTTTTGAAAATCGGGTCACTTTTGACGAAGTTATGGAAGTCGAAAGATTTGTACCAATGCCCAAGTCAATTTTTGTTTAGAAAATTTTAACATGAATATGACCAAAAATCGAATTTTATTTAAATGTAATTTCTTAAATGCAGTTTTATTCTAGAAGCCAAACCATGACTTTTAAGCTATTGCTTTTGAAAATCGGGTAACTTTTGACGAAGTTATGGAAGTCGAAAGATTTGTACCAATGCCCAAGTCAATTTTTGTTTAGAAAATTTTAACATGAATATGACCAAAAATCGAATTTTATTTAAATGTAATTTCTTAAATGCAGTTTTATTCTAGAAGCCAAACCATGACTTTTAAGCTATTGCTTTTGAAAATCGGGTAACTTTTGACGAAGTTATGGAAGTCGAAAGATTTGTACCAATGCCCAAGTCAATTTTTGTTTAGAAAATTTTAACATGAATATGACCAAAAATCGAATTTTATTTAAATGTAATTTCTTAAATGCAGTTTTATTCTAGAAGCCAAACCATGACTTTTAAGCTATTGCTTTTGAAAATCGGGTAACTTTTGACGAAGTTATGGAAGTCGAAAGATTTGTACCAATGCCCAAGTCAATTTTTGTTTAGAAAATTTTAACATGAATATGACCAAAAATCGAATTTTATTTAAATGTAATTTCTTAAATGCAGTTTTATTCTAGAAGCCAAACCATGACTTTTAAGCTATTGCTTTTGAAAATCGGGTCACTTTTGACGAAGTTATGGAAGTCGAAAGATTTGTACCAATGCCCAAGTCAATTTTTGTTTAGAAAATTTTAACATGAATATGACCAAAAATCGAATTTTATTTAAATGTAATTTCTTAAATGCAGTTTTATTCTAGAAGCCAAACCATGACTTTTAAGCTATTGCTTTTGAAAATCGGGTCACTTTTGACGAAGTTATGGAAGTCGAAAGATTTGTACCAATGCCCAAGTCAATTTTTGTTTAGAAAATTTTAACATGAATATGACCAAAAATCGAATTTTATTTAAATGTAATTTCTTAAATGCAGTTTTATTCTAGAAGCCAAACCATGACTTTTAAGCTATTGCTTTTGAAAATCGGTTCATTTTTGACGAAGTTATGGAAGTCGAAAGATTTGTACCAATGCCCAAGTCAATTTTTGTTTAGAAAATTTTAACATGAATATGACCAAAAATCGAATTTTATTTAAATGTAATTTCTTAAATGCAGTTTTATTCTAGAAGCCAAACCATGACTTTTAAGCTATTGCTTTTGAAAATCGGGTAACTTTTGACGAAGTTATGGAAGTCGAAAGATTTGTACCAATGCCCAAGTCAATTTTGTTTAGAAAATTTTAACATGAATATGACCAAAAATCGAATTTTATTTAAATGTAATTTCTTAAATGCAGTTTTATTCTAGAAGCCAAACCATGACTTTTAAGCTATTGCTTTTGAAAATCGGGTAACTTTTGACGAAGTTATGGAAGTCGAAAGATTTGTACCAATGCCCAAGTCAATTTTTGTTTAGAAAATTTTAACATGAATATGACCAAAAATCGAATTTTATTTAAATGTAATTTCTTAAATGCAGTTTTATTCTAGAAGCCAAACCATGACTTTTAAGCTATTGCTTTTGAAAATCGGGTCACTTTTGACGAAGTTATGGAAGTCGAAAGATTTGTACCAATGCCCAAGTCAATTTTGTTTAGAAAATTTTAACATGAATATGACCAAAAATCTAATTTATTTAAATGTAATTTCTTAAATGCAGTTTTATTCTAGAAGCCAAACCATGACTTTTAAGCTATTGCTTTTGAAAATCGGGTAACTTTTGACGAAGTTATGGAAGTCGAAAGATTTGTACCAATGCCCAAGTCAATTTTTGTTTATAAAATTTTAACATGAAAATGACCAAAAATCGAATTTCATTTAAATGTAATTTCTTAAATGCAGTTTTATTCTAGAAGCCAAACCATGACTTTTAAGCTATTGCTTTTGAAAATCGGGTAACTTTTGACGAAGTTATGGAAGTCGAAAGATTTGTACCAATGCCCAAGTCAATTTTTGTTTAGAAAATTTTAACATGAATATGACCAAAAATCGAATTTTATTTAAATGTAATTTCTTAAATGCAGTTTTATTCTAGAAGCCAAACCATGACTTTTAAGCTATTGCTTTTGAAAATCGGGTAACTTTTGACGAAGTTATGGAAGTCGAAAGATTTGTACCAATGCCCAAGTCAATTTTTGATTATAAAATTTTAACATGAAAATGACCAAAAATCGAATTTCATTTAAATGTAATTTCTTAAATGCAGTTTTATTCTAGAAGCCAAACCATGACTTTTGAGATATTGCTTTTGAAAATCGGGTCACTTTTGAGGAAGTTATGGAAGTCGAAAGTTTTTTAACAATGCCCAAGTCAATTTTTGTTTAGAAAATTTTAACATGAATATGACCAAAAATCGAATTTTATTTAAATGTAATTTCTTAAATGCAGTTTTATTCTAGAAGCCAAACCATGACTTTTAAGCTATTGCTTTTGAAAATCGGGTAACTTTTGACGAAATCTTGACTTGCTCCCCCTTACCGAGAAGAGCCTGAAGAAAGGCATACAGCACATTCTAAGTACTCCTGAGTAATTTGAGAATGTGCAAAAGTTTTCAACACTTTATCGCGATTGTCCTTTGACCGACCGCTCGTCAATCTGTCATCTTATGGTCGGAGTGTGTAATGCGGCATAATGTTGCCTATCACTTGCAGAGTCCTTTGCTGCACATGAACTTTGTGGCACGCAACAATCTTGATGTTTATGCTTTCGTCCTGCTCATTTTTGGCAGCGCTTTGTTGCTCTTACGTCTCGGTTAAAGACAGCTGCATCGGTTAATGCGCTCAAGGCAAGACAAGGTCAAAAAATGTTAGCCACCTACACATGTCGTTGTTGATTAATGTATTGAATAGACTGCACCCATTACGCATACGACGCGTGTCGCGGCAATCAGAGGTGCCTTTAATGTGTACTTGTGTATGTTTTTTTGTACAAACCATATAAGTATCAACAAGTTGCCAACACTCGCATTGACTATTAATAGTCGCTATTTTCTCTTCCTCTCTCTTTATCTCTCTCTGTCTTTCTAGTACGTGCATTAACACTGCGAATACTTTTGTTAGTAATAAATTAATAATGTTTTATATTTGAACTCTTTTTCAGAGCACTTTTTCACTCTAAATGTTTAATGATGCAAGCATATTCTATAATCTCAAGATAAGCAGCCATATATAATTTTTTACAAACCAAGATATGAGCAGTTTTTATCAGTCTAAGCACATTTATTTTTTCTCAGTGCACTGTATTATTAATTTTATGTGTCTCGCAGCTCTCCAAGTGATACTCGCAATAGTTTCGAGTGTTTCAGTGTCGCCGTTGCCTTCGAAACACGTAAATCGAATGTGGAATCACGCTTGTTTAGCTGGTTTGTGTTTTTTTTTGTACGAAATTGTTGTTCTCTAGTATTTTATATGAATTTTTAGTTTGTGGCTATGTGAAAAAACAACTTTTCTGCTTGATTATAGTATACGTACTTATGTGTATGCCAACATATTAGTTATGCCCTGCAAATCAAGTATATACAATATATAATTGATGGTTTGTCTAATAGTTTACTACTCTATAAGTGTTCTGTGTATGCAAAGTGCATGAGTTCACCTCAATATGTTTTTTAATTGCTACCTATTACCTCCAAACTACGTACATCAATATCAACCCAAACATCGTTATTTCATCAATTGCATTATGCATTAACGTGATAATTTGTGATTGCGTTAAGTTCGTTCGTTTTGATATTCAAGTAGTGTACACAATAGTTAATAGAAATACAAACGATAACAATAACAAAGCCCTTGTCTATTATATATAGACAAACATTTACAGAACGCGACGTTTGACGATACGGCAGCCGGCGATTTAAATTTTTATCAGCTCTAAATCGAACGCTTATCAGTTTGGCCAATTTGATAGTTTACATAAAGAGCCCTCAACAGCGAAAAAAATCATTCAGTTACACTTTGCACTTTGGTGTGTCTAGAAGAAGAGCAACATGTCACAAACGAAGGGATCTTTAATGTCCTGCACATTTGGCTGCCTCTTGCTCGCATTCTTGGCCAGCCAAACTGTGCCTGTGGAGAGTGCAAATATTTTGGGCGTCTTCACCAGTCACAGTCCATCGCATCTAATCATTCACATGTCCGTGATGAAAGCACTGGCGGAGGAGGGTCACAATGTGACTGTTGTTTGCGCCTCGGTGCCTAAGGTAACGCACAAGAGCATCAAACAGATTGTGATACCGCTGAGCCAGGAGGAGGAGAAGCAACTTCATGATGGCATGACTGCAATGGCCAAGGAGAAGCCATCAATGGTGTCCACAGTCAAGAATCTTTTTGGTTCGCTGGCCATGCTTATTGACAAACAGGTGGATGTGCTGGAGGACAAACGCTTTACAAATCTCTACAAGAACAAGGATAACAAATTTGATGCAGTTATCGTTGGATTCTTCTTCAACAACTATCAAGTTGGTTTGGGCTCTCTCTTCAACTGTCCCATCATTGTGAGCTGGCCAGGTGCACCAATGTCTCATATTGATGAAGTCATGGGCAATCCCGAACTGATTGCCTCAGTGCCCAACATGAATGTGGCTGTAGCCGCCGGACAACCCATGAACTTTCAGCAGCGTGTGGCCAACTACCTTAGCGTGAACTTTTTCCGACTCATAACATTATATTTAGAGTTTAAAAATGTTGAATTTTACGAGTAAGTAGCAAATATTTTGATTCCTATTGTTTTCTAATCGTTTTCTTTTTTTCAGTCGACTTTGGGGCAAGGTCCCGAATATGATGAGCTATGAGCAAGCAAAGAAAAATGTTTCATTGGCATTCTGCAATAGTCATGCGATAAGCGAGGGTCCCATTAGGCCCAATGTGCCCGCTATAATTGAGATCGGTGGCATACAGATAAAGGACACGCCCGATCCATTGCCACAGGATATACAGGAGTTTTTGGATAATGCCAAGAATGGCGCTATTCTTTTCAGTTTGGGCAGCAATCTTAAGAGCGAACATGTATCGCCCGAGATCACAAAGAAGATCTTTAAAACGCTCTCCGGCCTAAAGCAGCAAGTGATCTGGAAGTGGGAGGATCCAAAGCAAACACCCGGCAAAGCCGCAAACATTCTCTATAAGAAATGGCTGCCTCAGGATGATATCTTGGCCCATCCCAATATCAAACTTTTCATTACTCATGCAGGCAAGGGTGGAATGGCTGAGTCTTTGTACCATGGCAAGCCCATGTTGGCGCTTCCAGTCTTTGCTGATCAGCCAGGAAATGCCGACAGGTTGGTTCAATCGGGTTATGGACTACGCGTCGACCTTTTCACCCTGGAGGTGGAAGAGTTTGAGGCCGCCATCAAAGAGCTACTTAAGAATCAAAGCTATACCAAAAAGGTGCAAACCTTTTCGAAACTTTATCGCGATCGTCCAATGACAGCAAAGGAATCGGTTGTCTACTGGGTTAACTATGTGTTGCGTCATCATGGTGCTCCTCATATACAAAGTCCACTAGTCCACATGAGCTTCATTGCCAGCAACAATGTGGATCTCTATGCATTGCTAGTTGCTGTCCTTATCATTTCCACACTGATCAGCATTGCTGTGCTGAAGTTCTGCTGGAGGAAATGTTGTGGTGGCAAAGGCAAGCCACCAAAATCTGCACAAAAATCGAAGGTTAAAAAGAACTAACGACATTTATTTCGAAAAGACAATGCGAGTTAAACGTTTTTTGTGTTATATATTTAAGAATTTAAAAATATAGTTTACAATTTAAAATCTTTTAAAAGTTAATATTTGAAACGAATTTTAAATTGTGCCGGTCGAAATAAGTGAGGCATACTCTTAGGTGTTGACAATCAGCGAAAGCAGTGCACAGAGTTTAAAAATATTTAACTGCTTGGCAAAGCTTGTGGAATGTAAGTAGTGAAATTACGAATTACCTTAGCAATTTAGCAGAGTTGCAAACCCATGCACTGCCTTTCAGGAAGCAGTGCTTCTACAAATCTAACCTAAAGGAATCGGGATCAATTAGTTGATTTAATTATAAATTAAAATAAATTTACATACAAAAGCCATACTTAATATATTTTTGTTAATAATGTCTGTACATTACTCATGAGTCTAGGAACGTATTTTTTCCTCGGATTCTGCGTTCTTAGCTGGTGGAGCTGGCGTTACTCCGGTTTTGTCATTTGCCAAAAATTTTTGTAAGCTCTGCTGCGTAACGAGACCACTGTCGTCTGCATAGTGCATGAGATCACAAATAATAGGTGATTCTACAACTAAAATATACTGGCATGTCTTTGGCTCCAGCAGATACATGGATACAGCAGTGCCGCTGTTGCTAACCGCTGTGCATGTCAATTTGACATCCACCTCGCGAGGCATACCGCTGCGATCGCAGTGCGTACCCTTTTCATAGTGATGCCATAGCGACGAGGTAAAACCAGGACGCCGCGCACCTTTCTCCGGATTTGAGCTAGCCCATAACCGGTGCGATTCCTCGGAGAAATAGCCCAGAAATAGTTCCACTTCACTATTTTTATCCTTATGGAATTGGCGCACATGTCTGCCATAACAGAATTCATATTTCCACCAGCCGGTGCCCTGCAACAAACAGGTAAATTAATAAGTTATGTTTAAATATAATTCTTTTATAACTTACGCCCGTTAGACAATTTTTGCCAGAAATAAACTCTTTAATGGGTGTCAAATCACTTAAGGGCGCTGGCGTTGTGCCTGGAGTACCTCTGGATAGCACAAGCTGCTGATAATCATTGTCCACATGAATGTCGCCATTGGCCATCAGCTCCAAAATTATTTTGTCCACATCGCCGCTATACTTGAATGTCACAATATCGCCATCTGTCTTAGAATACATTTTTGGTGGTCCTTTGTTATCCTTCGAAATGAGCAAATCGTTTTCACTCTCCTCCCATTCGTTAAGCTCCTGGCGCAGCATGCTCAGTGGCATGTGGGGTTCCGTTTGTGAATTGAAGCATTTAATTGAGATCTCTTTGGTCTCTTCGGCATGGAAGGCGGGTATGGCGCACAGCGATGATGTCAGAATGATTGCCTCGTAGTTACACGACGAGGTCTCCTTTAACGAATAAATATCATCCTTGCCATGGGGATAGCACACATAGCGCACCATTGTTGTGCGTGGCGCATTGATAATATCGCACAATGTGCCGTCATTAAACTCCATTTCATAATACGGATATCGTGTATTATCTATTTTCAGTGTCTTATATTTTGGCTTGGCTTCAGTTTTGCGATCCGTTTCCCATTCCTTTTTGGCAAGCTCTGTTTTCTCGTCACTCCATTTGCCCAAGTAGAACTCCTGAAACTTAACATTTTTGCCCTCACGCTCTTCGTGATACTGGCGCACATGATGGCCATGACAGATCTCATATGACCAATAAGCCTCAATCCGATACGAGCAGGTGGGTGCTGAGAATATTGGCTGAAGCAAATTAATCGGAGCTGTAACAATAGAGTAATTGAATTAGTTGTTCATGGTCATTTGACGTTCCCATCTCTTACACAGCTCAGGTTGATCGGATTTCTCCTCCTCTTTAGGCGACTGCAGGGCAGGTATTAGACACTCGTACTTTTCTTTGTCCTGTGTGTAAAATGTGCGCAGCTGATTGCCCAGTTCCTGAAATATATTTGCAATATGGGTATTTCTCAAATTCATGGTTCTCTATATAATTGTCTACCGGTTCACTTAATAAATCGGGAACATCAAAAACAATTTTGTAGAGCACAGAATCATCAAAGTCTTTAGCATCATGTGCCGCTGCTGTTGCGCTTAGCAACATTATTAACAGCACTATTCGCTGCATTTTGTATTGTCTTTGTAGAGCACTCTATATTTTTAATCCTTTTCTTTTTAAATTTTACGTTTTTATTTTCTTTACACACACAAGTTACACGTCGTCTAGAAAAATAATAAACATCTGATATTGCAGCTGGTACCTGGTTGTGAATGATACATGTTACCGTTGCGTTCTGAATAGCAAACAGTGTGCACACAACCTATATTGGTAAATATTACGTTTTAAAATTTAAATCGAACTACATAGCATCTTTTACATATGTTTAATTGCTGGCTTACAACGAATTCACAATATAGAATAAATGACACAAAAGAAAGTGTCATAAGGCCCGCGGGTGCTTTGACACTTTTAAAAATGTCATACGGCCCGCGGGGGCTATGTCACTTTTAAAAATGTCATGAGGCGGGTGCTATGCCACTTTTTAAAGTGTCTAAGGCGGGTGCTATGCCACTTTTAAAAGTGTCATAACGCCCACTCCCAAATGTTAAATTGTCATAACGCCCTAAATATTCAAAAACTTGCAAAATTCATCAAGCATTCCAGCCTCAATTAAAATAGTGCGCAGGATTGAGGTCATCTTATTAAAATAACTATTTAATAATTATTAGGTTCGGGCGTTTTTGTCGCAAAACTTACTTGTGGGCGTTATGACTGCACTCTGACTAAACTCATAAAAGATTGTATTTAAGGCATTTTATTTTCTTAAAATAATTAAATGGGGATTTTTAACTAATTGTTGTATCATTTGCTTCCGTCGACCAACCTGTCTCTCCTTTTCTGTCCTGATCTAATGGTATTTTATCAATGGCATCCAGTATAAATTGAAGAGATTGTGCTGTGCGTGGTAACCAATTCGTAAAAAGCGACGGTGATGATGTTGATGGAGCAACTGGTTCGCTATCATCCACAAAGTCATCGTCACCGCCTGATAGCGAGCGACCAGCGCCCAGATAATCCTGATAATCATAATCACTGGTCAATGGGTTTACTTTTGAGTAGTAAATAGCTGCGAACGTTGAGTAGATAACTAAAATGGCTGTGCCAACCTAGGGAAACAATGTAATTTTTTTATATTTTAAGAATTTTCATCTCGGTTCTTAAGTTGCGTACCTGAAATGCAGCCCAAAACTTGTAGGAACCCTCCGTTATAACAAAATCATAGTAACCCTTGAGCGGATCACCCTTGATATAACGTCCCTCGCCCACATCGGTACTCGCTGTTTCGGGCTCCGCTTCACGTTTGAATCGCAAACTGCGTGCCGAGCTCTTTTCATCAGTGTCTCCTTTTTTAAGCTTGCTATGTTCCGCTGCTGTTGGCTGCTCGGTAGAGCTATCCAAGTCACTTGTGCTGCTGGTGCTTCTTACTGTCGTTGTTGTGGTTGTTGTACTTGTCCCTTTAGATTTCTTTGTCTGATTGCGTTGTGCAAACTTGTCACTTTCCAGGCGTGGTGGCTTCTTAGAGTTAATCCTTGACTTGATCTGCTGCTGCTGCTGTTGTTGCAATCGCAATCGTTGCTTTTCCAGACGTTCCTTTTTCAGCTCCTCGCTATTGACCTGATGTCGCTCGGATACCGTGCCCCAGGCACTCGTTATAGCCTGATACAAATCCCACATTTGCTTTAGGACTTTTAAAAATGTAACCAGTGTTGATTCCTGACTAACTGGCGCAGGGACGCCAGCATTAACTGGTGCGAGTGCTGATGCCACTTGCTTGGAGGTGACCTGCTTTGCCAGGGGACGCGGCTGAAAGCCCATGGGATAATCGTACACATCATCGTAGGCATCATAAGGTGGACTAAATAATTGTATCAGGAATCAATTGGTATTTTAAACGTTACGGAGATTACTTACCGATTGCCAGCTACTGGCTGCAATTTGCGATTGTTGCTGGCTGGCGCTGGAGTCTGTTTGGCATATTGCCACTGACCGTAGTAGGAGTCAGAGGGTCGACCCTGCGCAGACCTACCTTCACCCTCTGATGAAGTAGAGCTCTCACCATCACTAAAGGTATCCGACTCTGCTGACTGTTGTCCAACATAATCCTCAGCCGCTGCATCATAGTAGGGATCCGTGTCGTAGGAGTCGGACATATCATAGGTGTCTTGATTGGGTTGCAGACTCTCTGAGTTGACAACTACCGCACGCTGCTCTTCGTAGTAGTTGTTACTTCTTCCAGTTGCATTTTGGCTGGTGTTTGAGGCATCTCTTGCAATGCGTTCCACAGTTGCAGGGACTTCAGCGTCCGTTTTATTTGTTTGTGTTTGAAAGTATAACCACAGACGATTCACTATGGAAACCTGACCAAAGGACTGCTCCTTTTGATACTGGATACGACTCACTTCCAGCAAAGCAACGCCTGTGAGCGTCAAAGCAAAGAGAAGCATGGCTAGGATCAGGCTCCAAACACCAGGCTGACATTTTTTGATCTTCGGTTTCGTTGACATATCTGTGTAGTCCAACATTATGTATATTTATTCCTTTGTGCTTAATCCTTGGTATCGCGCGAGAAAGGCAAGCTGCCGTTCAATTGGAAGTCCGCTCGTAAACTAACTGAAGAATTTTAGATATTGCGACAGAAAATCTACCCACGAACAGGGCTTATGTGTATGTGTGTATGTGTGTGGTGCTAATGCAAGAGAAAAGTATCTGTAAGATACAGTATCTAGAACATCTTTGGCAATTGCCTCGTTAAAAGGTGCTAATCTATTGGACGCATGTTCATATATCATGTCGGAATATTGGGCCACTGCTCCAGTTTTAATTTAACGGTTTTTAACGGCAACGAATGCTACACCAATTAACATCTCCATGTACATATGTAAATTTTTTTATATGTATAGGTTTATCGATCCATTCATTTATGCATAATCTTCACTTGTTTACCTCAAGATTCTACGTCAGGGTGAAAGTGCGCTTCTTAGCCACAAACAAAAATGTATATCTACTAATTTTAGAAGGAACACAAATCTACGTGCACAAATATGTACATACTTCAAAAAAAACCAACATCACATGAATATTGTAAGACTGAAGCGTGCCTCTTTCATTATTATTTGAAGAAAGAAATCAGGCTCAACAAAGAGTGGGAATATAAGATGTTGAGTTATTCACTATTATTGACTGCAAGTTTGTTGCAACATCAATATTTAAATAGTTTAACATTTAAACAGTAAGAAAAACAAGATTTCTTACTGGCAGATTGTCGAATAATAAATACCCGAACCTAATTATTCAAGGGCGATTCTGGTATATACGGGTTCACAGCAAAAATGTTTCCATACAAACATTCAATATGCTGCAAAAATGTTTATAAAAATACATGCTGATAACGCATAAGGTGCTCACTTAATGAAGTCGTATGGCGATAATAACGATGATGATTAATACACGCCCCAAGTTGAAACACCTGATTAACAGAATTTTGTTTATTGTTTACCAAACATTATCAACTGCGCAGTAAAAAAAAAAATGCCGGCAAGGTGACAATAATAAAAGCGAACGCTATCAATAAGGTGGACCTGTTTAATGTTTAAAGCTTATTTTGGTTTCATATTGCTTAAACAATTTTAATGTTTTCCGCAATATAACTTAAATGTTTATTTAAATAACAGAGAAATTCAATTTTCTGTTCAAATGTCAAGATTCAATTTGACGCAAGCAGTCGAGCTTTATACACAATATGAACTGCAATGCAATAAATTGACAGTGTCAGCAGTTAAATTGTTTAACATATACATTATTTTATTCATTTTAAATAATATTATTTTTAGTACACTTAATAATATACAGTCAATATTGTTTCTTTTTCATGGTTTTTCCTAAAATTCGATACGATCTTCTCTTACAACAATGGCTGACCTATCTTTAACACTCAGTTTTTGGCTTCCTTTTTGTTGTTGTTGGTATTAACGAGTTTAGTTAAAATTTTTCTTGAGTGTCCAGAGGGGTCATTATGATTGGTATGTTCGCTAGCTTCCTTCTTTGAGCGCTGCTTGCCGCCGTGACCAGAAAATATGTGTTTGTCATGATCGTAGTTGAAGTGCTCATATTGATCGCCTTGCGCCTCAGACATCTTATGTTTAGTGTAGATTCGACTTGCTGAAATCTTACTTGTTTTATTATGAGTTCAGGTTTGTTTTGCTGAGTAGACGTGCTGATAGCTTGAGTTTGTCAATCGCAATGATTGCGGTTCCAGTTTAATGCGTATAAAGAAAGCTTTAAAGCGCTTGAAGTACGACGCAATTTACTATCATGACTTTGCTATCTCCTTCTTTCGATCCAGTTTGCTTCGCTGTTTGGCTCTGTCTCTCGAAAGCTTTAAGCACTGCGCAGTTTTATTATTATGCAGTGTCAACAACTTAAAATATTCATTGGTAATTATACTGACTAGTGAACTTGCATGCTGTGGATTGATCTAGAAGACTCTTCTTTAAAAAACCTGCAATAAATGTGTTATTGTTTTAACTATTTAGAAGGTATATTAAAGTTTCGAACTTACCCTTTTAGTCTCTAACTAACTGTTTCTTTTGGCAGCAACATCTTCATGCGCTTGACACTTGAAGCTGGCAATTCAGTCTTAGTTTTGCGATTATTTGGAGCTGGTTTTGTGATATTTGTGTTCTTCCGACTAACTGGTTTTGCATCAATGGATGGAAAAGTAAAATCGTCTGGCATTTTGTTTTCAAATGAGCTGTCTACCGTCTCAGGCAGTTCCAGTTGCACTGCTTTTTCCGTATGGACTCGCTGCACATGCTCCTTCATCTTGTCCGAACGATGGCTACTGAAGCCACACAGTTGGCACTTGTAACGATTTAGGCCGCCCTCCGTGTGCTTGAGGGCGTGCCGCTTTAGGTTCTTGCTCTGACTGAATTTGCAGCCGCATATCTCGCAAATGAAGTCGCGTCCCTGCTTATGCGTTTCGATGTGCAGTTTCATGTTCTCCTTGCGATTCGCACGATGCTTGCATCCGGCCACAGTGCAGACAAAGAACTCCCCAGTGTGCAATAGCTTGTGACTTTTGAGAGCCTTCATGTGCGTGGTGCTATAGCCGCACACATCGCAAAGCATTTGCTTTTCAGGATTGTGAACCAACATATGATTGCTGAGGCCTTGTTTCCATTTAAAAGCCTTGCCGCAATGGGTGCAAACGTGTGGCGTTTCTGTTGAATGCTTTGGCTGATGAATGAGCAGCGCAGCTCGAGTACTAAAGCGATTATCACATTGCAGGCAAAAGAAGGGTTTGCGCACATCGGATCCATGTCGACGCAGATGCGCATCGTATTCCCGCCAATCAAGGAAACCAACTTCGCAGAGCGAACACGTTAAATGTGATGGCTCACAGCTAGTCATGTGATCAATCATTTTCTGTACTTGATAGCATTTAAAATCGCAGCCAATGCAATAGTTTACTTTGCTGTTGGATTTAACGGCGCGCGGGTTTTTTAGCTTAAATTAAAAAATTAAAAAAAAAACAATTTAAGTTTATAATTTACTATAATACAGCTTCTTTGCTCTTACCTTAAAATAGCTTTGCTGATTCTCAAACACAACATCCGGCTTTGTAGCTGGCTGAAGATTATCCTCAACATCGCCAGCCTTGACTGCGCTTGGCTCTGGACCTGAGTTTACATCGCTGCACTGGTCAATGTTGTATAAATTCAAGAGCTCTGTAACAGAAAGTATTTGTGCAAGCTCGCGGAAATGAGACTCGTGCTCCTTTGATACAGAAACAATGTCTTCGTAGAAAAAGTCAACAATTGTGTGCAGGCAAATAGTACAGTTAAAATTTCGTATGGTGACTTTTAGTGGATTTTGTATGGAGAATTGTTGCTGTTTCTGCTGGTTGAGGCCAATAAGCTGGCTCTGAGCGGCCACCACACAAAAGTGAACGCTGCATGTGCAAGGCCCATCATCTGAATCCAGCTGCAACAGCAAATCGCAGAACTGTCCTGTGCGACGTTGATTGTTTAAATAGTTGGAAACTTTTGAGTGCAACGGCTGATGCAATGTTGGCTGGACAACAGGCGATTGCAGCATTGCAAACTTAGTTTTGTTGTCAAGTGAATTAAATGTAAACAAGACGCAGCGTTGTTTTGAATATGCAAAACAGCTGTTTTGTCTCAAATTTAACATTCACATGCTAGTCTTTTGGCAGTCACACAAGGAACCCCTTGTATGACAGCCAATTTAAATAAACGTTATTTTTTAAATGAAAATGTTAAAAGATTGAACTCATTTTTCAAAAAGACTATACTTTTGTTACATTTATTACAAAAATAATAATAAAGTTTGGAAAATTGCACACGTAGCTCACAAATGCACCCCAAATGTATTTTACATTCTATTCCACCCTGGCGCTTGTACAGGAGCAGCCTTATCAATTGTTTACTAGCGATGATAAGAGATTTGAAGCGTTGGTGGAAGCTTCGTGGGAGCTGAGCGATTGTCAGATCAGTCGTGTCTAGCACAGTGAATAAAACAGGCGTGTTAAGTGATAGACAAAGCCAAATAAAATAATATATATACATATATTTAACTTATTCATCGAGCTAACTTAATCAATCATAATGGAAAGGTATATAAATCATAAAATTTGATAAATTATTTATTAAATGTTGATTTTACAGTTTATGGCAGGATTTCATATCATTTTTGAAGACCTTACTATGCCTTATAGTCGCACTAATGCTGTTGCCATTGTTGCTGCTATCATTTCTGTGTGAGTATATAAAATACATATTTATAGTTGTTGTGATCGCTGACCCAGATAGGCCAGATCAAAAGCAACCGACTATAAATATAATCGATGCGTGGGTTGATTAACCGCCCATTCAGCCAAAGGATGCCCAGCATTATGCGATACGCTTCAAATAGCCTTGTTAGTGATAGGGGATCGTTGAAAGGGCCTGTTTCGCATGGAGAGGGGTACAATAGTGCACGCTCATGGCATTCATTGATAAGCATTGTTTGTAAATATCAATAATAATAAAAGCCACAAGCCGTCGCTGATTACCTGTTGCACCTTTACGGAACTCAGACGAGCGACTAATCGAACCTTTGACCAACCGAATTACTCATAAAATATTTCCTAAAGATAAGCTCACTATGCATAGATTTTTGGACGCCTGTGTCGCAATTATACGAGTGTTTATTAAGATTATTTTTTCTCTATTTTTGTTTCCAAACAAATTCTATCATCTTACCTTTACCTATTTCATTACAGGCGCACACTTTGCCAACGAGCTGGCCAACTATTTGTTAAGCATCAAGTATCCCAACCTGACCATATCCAAATCCAAGAAAATACGCACACTTATCGATACACCCAAAAATGCTGGCATTTTTCACTTTCTTCTTGAAGTCGAGGGAGCCTGTGACTTTGAGCGCATCAGACGTACCTATGCCTTGCAGTTGACTGACCTTAAGGATAAAGCTGGCATGATAAAGTTTCCCAAATTGCGACAGAAGTTGGTCACGTGCTGGGGTCAATATGCCTGGGTTAATGATAGCAGGTTAGTTAGTATGAAATTTTATAATTAATTGTTGTTTATATATTCAATTTTTAAAAACAATTCCTTACAGCGGTTTCAATATCAACAATCATGTTTTGCTAGGCACACACAAATATCGCGGTCGTCCTGTTAACGAATCGAATATACAGGAATATGTTAGTGAACTGGCTGCCAAATATATGCCCTCCGATTTGCCCCAATGGCAGGTGACTGTTATACCAAATTCGGATAGCAAGCAGCCCTATTATGTGCTGGTGAAGCTGCACCACTTGATCATTGCCGAGGAGGAGAATTTGCATGTGGGCGAGATGCTGCTGCTGCAGGACACCGAACGCAAACCCATTGTGGATCTGACTAGGCCATCTGCAACCAGGCAGCTTAACCATTTTGTGCGCCAGCCGGAGCATATCAGTAAGCTTATAAGTCATTTGCTGCATCTCGTGAATTGTCGCTGGCAGCAGTTTATCTATGAGTTCGAATCGCTGGATACACCCGATGGAGTCAAATCACATCCAGATGCACGTAATATAACCCAGCTGTTGTCATTGGTGTTGATCGTTGTGGTCAACGTGGGTTTGGGCTATTGGAGTACCCGATCCATGCGTCGCAAAAGGCAACGTAAATCAACTGGCTATCGCAATGGTCTGGGTGTGCTGCAGACGCTCTATTTGCTGATGCAGCTTGAGCTGGAGCAACGTAATCTAAGCTGGGCAGTAGCCCAATCTGCCTTGGCCTACAGTCTGCAACCATCAAATCTTTTCAAAGCCTGGACACGTTTCCTTTGGCAACTGTTGCTGCATCATCTGATCCTCTTTCCTTATCATATCTTTTGTGAACTTCTGGCACTAAGGGATGTCCTTCTGCGTGCACAGACTTCGCGTACAACCACGTACTGTGCCCGGTTGCATCTGTATGTGCCGTTGTTGTTTTACGCCCAGCTAGAGTTGGTCAAGATATGTTATGAACTATTCAAGGCGCCAAGGAATATCTATGAAGTGTTGTTTGTGCAGCCCACCAAAGAGCTGAATATACTGCACAAGAAGTCCTATGCCGGCAGGAAGGTTGTCTCTTTTAGTCGCTCCATCGATGGCACATTGTTGCGCGAACGACATCAACAATTGTTTAACCAGAAACTTCGTGAATCTGACTTCAGTATGGCCTGCTTAGCTGGAGCTGTTCATGATTACTTCAATACCTACGCGGATAAAGCAAAGGTGCCGGCGCTTTTGAATACCACCTGTCGCACAATATCCAAGGGTTACTTTACCGATCGCAGTGGTGACAAGTCAGATCATATTGGTGGCGTTGTATTCTTACAACTGCCATTGGGCTCGCCGGATGCACTTAAGGCCCAACAGCTTCATGAGATTGTGGAGCGCATACGCAGGCAACAGATCATTATCTATTTGGCATCCATTGGACAGACCAAATATAGTCTGATAACAGCCCTACTGCCACAGGTCCTTACAAAGATCTTTATCAATTTCTTTTCGTATAATTTTCCTGTTACCATTACTGAGATTTACGGTGCAGCAGATACACAATTTCAGTCTGCATGGGGACAGCGAGTGCAGGATGTGCTGCTGTTTCGGCCACCTCAGTCAAAGACTTGTTTGTCCCTAAATCTGCATCGATTTGGCGATAAGTATAGGTTAGCTGTGATGGCGGATACACATCTGGCTCCCGATCACACACTGCTCACACAATCCTTTGAGCGTTACATGGAAACGGTGACACTGTAATATTTATTGTTAATTATGTATACAAAATAAAACTATTTATCCGTTTCACATCATAGAAATTAAACTGTTTGAAATTCAAATAAATACGCGCGCAGCGCACACGCTTTTGCCATTCACCGGCATGCGCAAGCAGTGCACAAAGCTACGTTCGTTACGTTACAATTTGCCGCTGTGCCAAGTTCGAAATGGAAATAGAAACTTAAATCAAACAGAATGCTAACTGTAAGAAAGAAGAGCATTGTGCAAGCGCTGGTGTCGTTTTGATCTTGCTTTAACAAGCAAACGGAAAATATAAACAGAAAGTTTTGAGCACAAAGAACGCATAAAATCGGTTGCTTATTGAGCTTCCAATTCAGTCGCTTTGTGAAGCCGGGTCTTGAGTGTCGTATACCCGGATTACGTTTGTTTACTTTACGTTGATTACTTGCCGCATAAGCGATAATAGCTTTAGGTAATATTTTGAAAGTATAATTGCAACGAAAGTGATAAAAACTAAATGAGTTCAAGTGTTTCACAAATTGAACTTTATTAAACAAACATTTATTTTCTTTTATTAGTATAGCAGAAACAATCGATACCAATAAAATAAAAGTTCTATATAATTAGAACATCAATTACAGATCCGCACGCGTACATATCTAAATTATAATTCTGTAATTAGCTTGAAATCTTCCG
This sequence comes from Scaptomyza flava, assembly GCA_030179655.1. Lineage (NCBI taxonomy): Eukaryota > Metazoa > Arthropoda > Insecta > Diptera > Drosophilidae > Scaptomyza > Scaptomyza flava. The sequence goes on along the minus strand of JARNME010000029.1, from coordinate 6,835,498 downwards.
TGTGGGTCCCTGTTCTCTTTGTTCTAGTTACTTGCATGATAATTATCGAGCAATAAAAGCAAGTGGAAAATTATTAATATATGGTTTAACTGAACTTGTAGAGTCGTTAAACAATAGCAAAACTAAAGTAAACAAAAGTTCACTGTGAAGCAACTAGTTAATTCGAGCTCATATTTAAATTTATAGAACATCCGCTCCGTGCTAAATTGTAATGCAACAATAATGATATTGCGAACCTCATCGTTCATGTATAAATTAAAGTTAAATCACGCCGAAGGTAACATACCCTTTAAGAACGAAATCAAAATGTTTTGATCATGTTTATTTATTCAACAACTCATTTTTCAATGTTATTGAAGCTTTTGTTCTAAACAATGCATTACACACTTTCCCACAATATCAATATTCTCGCTGCAAGGGTATTAAAACAATTGCCCCGCGACCGGATAGTTGATTTGATTTGTTTAACTTATGTTTAATGACTTTTGTGTTTGTTTTTCTCGTTAACTTTTGTTTATGGATCTATTGTTACTTATAGGGAAATATATCGGCACCAACATAGGCACCTCGAGGTTTCTAGCACGGAAACAGTTGATTGTCGCTTCTACGGATTGAGATATTCGCTGATTAACCTTAAGCGCAATCAAAACAAATCAGAATTAACTCAAACCACAAGACTAAGGCAGAGACAGAGATAGAAAGAGAGATGTTGCAACTCGTGTTCATTTTGTCATTATGCATATGTCCTACACTCCAGCAGCCGGAACAGACACCACAACAGCTGAAAATCTCGCTGACAATAAGCGCACGAAAACGATTCCTCGAGGTTTCCTGGAAGCATGCTCCGGCACGTGATGGGGATAATGTTCTATTAACTGTACAGGATCCGTATAGTTTTGAGCAGCGTGTTCTGTCTACGGGTACTCCGCTGGCTTCCTTTAACAGTGCAAGCGTTGAAGGCAGCGGTTCTGGTGATGATCAGGTTGCCTTTGTACCGGTTAATGGTTATACAAGCACACCGAGATCTCTGACAAAGACATTACCAATCGAAGTCCGTCGGCATTGGATTTCAAATGATGGGAACAATAAGATTGTGGCGGCCATTAGTCCAAGTAAATCCGACCAGTGGTTCACCACGGGAGTACCCTTTGATTATGCCCTCTCCCGCAATGCAACCATAGATAGTTCCTGCTACGGCTACTGGGCTAGCTATATCAATGCCCAGGGACACATTCTGGCCAAGAGCTGTGTGAGCGCCTATCCACGCTGGATGAATGAGATGCGTGCAGTGCTGGGTGACCTGCGCTTGCGAGATCTCTTTATACCCGGAACACATGATTCCGGATCATATCGACCCAATTTTGATCCGTTGCTGCGTGAAAGTCTGGTCACCAAATATGCTCTCACCCAAGACGATGATATACGTGGCCAGTTGGTGCATGGTGTACGATATTTGGACATTCGAGTGGGCTATTATCGCACGTCGGAGGAGAAGTTCTTTATCTATCATGGCATAACAAAACAGCGACCCCTAAACGAGGTCATTCAACAAGTCAAGGATTTTGTGCTGGGAACCAATGAGATTGTCATATTTGGACTTAAAGAGTTTCCAGTGGGTTTTGGCAAGGGTCTTGGAGTACATCGGCTGCTGGTCAGCTACTTGCGGGATAAGTTTGGGGATCTTTTTGTGCATCCCTCACTGACCTGGCATGCCACCATTAATGATATCTGGAAGCGTCAACAGAATGTCATATTGGCCTATGATAAGAATGAAATGGTTGAGGAGTTTCCACAGGTTCTCTTTGGCGGGGTCGATCAACGATGGGGCAATGTAAAATCATGGACGCGTCTAGAAAGACATTTGCGTTTCATCAACGATTTTGATGTGTCGTAAGTCAAGTTATTTTTTTTATGCTTTGAACTATTACCAAGTTAATTACCTTAATTTAAGGCGCTTTTCGAGTCGTCCTGTAGTGGATATGGCGGAACTAACACCAGAGACTTGGGATGTCATACTGGACAAGCAAGGTGGTCTACGCAAAATGGCAGACAATGTCAATTGGCGCATCTCACAACTATATAGCGATGAACTTGGTGGACATGCTAATATTGTAGCAGCCGATTTTATACGCGGCACAACTCTAATGGAAACTGCCATCGAATTTAACAAGCGCAAGATTGCGCATTAGATAAAATAAAATACGGCAATCATCAAAGAATTTAAAGTAACATTATTTGATCGATTACATTTTCATTTAGATTTTAGCTACATATGAAAAACACCCTGAACTCTTTGAAAAAGCACTTAACAGTTGACAGCTTTTTGAAAGGTCTTTATATCATGTCTTATTTGTACAACTGTAGCTCCGAAAAAAGTATTTACAATGGGAAACAACACTTTTTAATAACTGTAGACACATTTACAATAACATTTATAAATTTCATCATTCAATAAGCCACAAATTGTTGTATATATATATTGATAAATATGGTGTACTTAGTTCTAGATAAGCTTATAGTTTAGATTCCCTAAAAGTGTCACCATTGAGGCAAGATACATACTTGTATATATGTATGGTATATGATTTGTTGTGAGAAGCAACTTGAATAGCATGCGACTGCCATTATAAATGAATAAATACAAAAGATAATACAGAAAAGAAGGTAGAGCTAGCATTAACGATTCCGAATCGAATGAGATAGGAATGCTATCGCTTATGCGTGAAAAAAATATCATACAAAATGGTTGATAATTCTTCAATTTAAAACCATAGCTGGCGTCTTGTAGAATATCTATGTGGTAAACTCTAAATGCATAGATTTGGGGATCCGGAATTCGTTCAGTGATTCTACTTAAGTGACTCGTTGGACTCGATGATTGTTGTATTAAAGATGCCACGACACAAATCAACCATAGCATTTGAAAGACGACCATAGCAACGTGGCTTATCCTTCCAGGCAATGCAAGCATAGTAAAATGGTATGCCTGCCAATGTTATGCCTATGCCAATAAATAGATTGGCTGGCTCGTTGAAATTGGGCAGCAGCACCAAAGTCACACAGATGGTCATGAAAATAATGGGCAATGCCAAATGGACCTTAATAGGACGTGGCAGATCAGGTCTAGGAAATAGAAGAGCGTAGCAATTGAATATGAAAAAAGTTCTTCATCATACACTTACTTCTTGTGACGCAGCCATAACATGCCTGCTATGCTTGCCACCACAGATAGCCACAGCACCGAACTGAAGTAGTTGATAAGCTCATAGACATTTTCGGTTAAGAGCATTAGCAAAGACATCAGGCACTATAATGCAACCGAATGGTTATCTATAGCCAGTTATAATAAATAACAACTTACCGTAAATATTAAAGATGGTATCGGTGTTTGTTGCTTTACATGGAAGAGTTGAAAGAACCTGGGCAGATGTCCCTCCTGGGCACCAGTCGCAAATAGACGTGCCGATGTAAAGAGTACACCATTGACACCACCAAATGTGCTCAGGGCAACAAATATGGGCACCATAAAGGCCAGCGGTCCAAAGACTTTGTTGCCAAAAGTCACTGCAACTGCCAAAGAGCTTAGCATCTCTGGTTTGGAGACGACAGCAAAGTAGGCAAGATTCACTAACACATAGATGCCCGTGACGAGTGGCATCGCAATCCAAATGGCGCGCGGCAGATTCCTAAGTAAGTTGAAGGTAATAAATGTGAAACGTGTCGGAAAACCATTTGGCATAGAAGATTTAAACAGTCAGCACTTAAATTGATTGCTGAGTTTCATGAAGCAAATTGAATTCATTAGGGGTGAAAAAACCATCCAGCATGAACTGAAGGACGTGCAACAAGTGGGCGCCGCAAAAACAAAAAACTTGTTGCTTTAGCCTGCGCATGACGCATGACGCATGTGGAAAATGGCAAAGGGCTTCAGCAGCGAGGGTTGTTTTAGAATTGGAAGAATACACTTTGCTTGAAATCTTATTCTAGGTCACGTACTTTTCTAGCAGCCTTGCCAAACCATTCGTCTTATTGGCAGGGACGTCTGCTTAGTCACTCATCCAGTTTTCTATATTTGCTGCCTTTGTTATACTCACTTGTATGGATCCTGCAGCTCTTCAGTAACAAAGTTCAAGTAGTTCCAGCCACCAAAGGCAAATAGACCCGAGTAGAAAGCATAGCCAATATTGCGTGTACTATAGTTGCCTTCCCAGGGATTCGAGAAGTTGTCCAGCTTGCCAGTGGCCATATAGTAAAGGCCAGCCAGTATTATCATGACCAGAGCCACCAGTTTGCCAACCGTAAAAATATCCTGCACCTTCATGGAAACCTTTACAGACATGCAATTAATGGCAGTGAGTAGACCTGGTAACAAAAAAAATAGTAATAATTACAGACATAATGTTTTAGTAGAGAATTTTAATACTTACAGAGACAAACGGCTGCCAGAAGTTTAACAGCATTTTGTGGTGGATCGCAGTCTTCAAAGAACGGCTTCGCTGCATAATGTGCAAAAGTTAAAGCAACAATGGTCTGTAAAGAATAAATTAAATTAATTCACATTAATGTGGATAAGAATGTAAGTGAGATGACTTAAGAAAGTATAACAGCTTGCCACACACTTGTTAATCAAGTTACTTTTATTCTTATTAAGTAATAAAGGTTAAGTGCAACTGTTTTTACTTTTCTTGGAAGAAAATTTTCCTTCTCAATAAATGCTCAGCTAATTGAATACAATTCCGGCCGAAGGTTGATTTTAAATCAATTCATTTGTCGAAGCAATACAATTAGTTGGCAATAAAAATATTTGAGCATAATTCAATAACAAAAACTATTAGACAATAAAAGCAAAGATGATATTGCTATCTTAGGCATGCCGAAGATTAGATACCCTAACAATATTGTGATAGTTTTCAAGTTACCTGCGTTGTTGGCCTGATGATGAGCAGGGCGATCCAGAGACGTAGAAATCCAACAAGTGGTCCAAAAGCAACCAATAGATAGGCATAGTCGCCACCGGATCTGGTGATGCTTGTGCCCAATTCCGCATAGCAAAGAGCACCGATTGTTGAAAGAATGCCGCAAGCAGACCAAATCAAAAGCGAACTTCCGACAGATCTGACAATACGAAACGAAAAGAAAGAATTAAATAAGTGGACAAAAACACGCCGCAACAGACAATGGACTTTGTGGCTCCATTGGCTCAAGTGGTTCCACAACTGAAAAACTTTCGCTGATCTACTGTATGTGTGAGTGTGAGTTTGTTTGTGTATCGATGAGACGTGTTTATATTTGGGGGCACGTACAATCAAACGACATATCTCGTTTAGCTGTGTGAATCTTGTAATTGGAGACCTATACAAACTTCTCAATTTATTATCGAGCTGATGCAACAATTCTTAGCGATTTCGCGATGTTTTCGAGAAGAATTCTTTTTTTTTCAAGGGCAATAACATGACAAAAACAATACAAGGCTTAATTACTTCTCATATAGCGCCCACACTCCCACTCATTCATAACGGAATTAATTTCAATTGATGGGCATAGAGAAATGTTTTTCAATTTATATGCATGTAAATTGTAATGTTATTGACCTATTAGTGGGCGTAGGATCACGTGTTTTAATCAACTCGGAGTGCAAATTGTTGACTTATTAATAATCTGACTTTGAATTCAAAAATGTTAATAGAGATTTTCTTAATTGTTTCATTTATTGCGTTTCGGTCTATGGATCTTTGTTGAACACACTTTTGTCATGGAATAAAAATTCTATTTTTGAATCGCAGTCTCATACTTACTCGGTATAGTAGAAAACTCCAGTAGGTGCTATAAATATGCCCGAGCCAATAATAGTGCCAACTATAATGGCTACACCATTGATTAGGGTTAATTTACGCTTAAGCACAATTTTCTCATCCTGTCCACCTGCTTCTTCGTGCTTATCCTGGCCATGTCCATTTGTAGTGGGTTCAACCAAACTGGTTGTAACCCCATTCCCATAGCGATCAGTCATTCTTGTGATGTAAAGTATAGACTAAAGCAGCTTAGAGAATCTTAGTTCTTCTAATTCTTCCAGTTGTTGATGATGATTTCTATTCAGGCGTTAACATTGCCACTAAAGATATATAATAATAATTTTACAATTCAGCACAATTTTTGCTTACAAATACTGTTTGTGTTTTTTGGCGGATCTTATGATGTTAAGAACCCAATGTTAACCTTTATGTTTTTATTGTAAATTAAAATCGTAAACCAGTTAGGCTTGTCTGCGTTTTAATTTATTTACTTAACTTATTGCATTGGTCAAGGTAAATATAAGTTTGTAAGTGTAATCAAGTTGATGGCATTGCAAAACAAGTGTGTTAAAACTTCGGGGGCAATGAGCCACCAGTTGTCGCGTGCCAAATATTTCTCGATTTCGTTACACATTGGAAATTGTAAATGCGCGTCGCGTGGCAGTTTTAGTTTTTTTTTTTTTTTGATAAATGTAAAAATATAAAGTGTTGTTTTATTTGCACTTGCAAAACGTTCGTCACTTATTTACATTAATTGCAAATTTGCATTTATGCTCACTATTTGCATTACCATAAATTGTTGAAATGTTTGCGCTACAACACCACAAATCCAGTTGAGCTACGCGTTGATACTGTTTCGACAATTTTTGGCGACGGCACAAAGCGTTGTCATAGAGACGAGACCGGCATTTAAGCATTCTCTCATCAAGCTCCCCAATTTCGCGTGAGAGCAATAGTAAAGATGCGTTCGTGTCAAGCACGAAAACGACACGATCTGGAGGCAATGCAAGCTACATAGCGTGCTGCATGAATTGTTCTGTAAATTAACTTGTATTATATGTTCTATGTAAAAAAATACAACGTTTTACAACGTAGAAAAGTTACCTTTAAAAAGTTTTACCATTCTCCATCAGCAACAATTGTTTGGCCGTGACACACTGACAAGCCCGAGATCACCTTTAACAAGGAGAGCGAGCAAATATTATCAAATTGAGAACCATTCGAATGCGCATTACCGGAAACTAATTAGCCTTTCGATGCCATTGCTATTTTTGTTTACTTAAGATTGTTGATATCTAAACTAAGTAATTATTTACAGATGATTGAAATTTCTACCTTTTGCACTTTTTGGCTGACACAAGTTATCGATTAGGTGTTCAACAACCGATATTAAATTGGCATTCACACATGCAGCTGTTCCTGTTTAAAGCAAGTTGGCATTCCTTCAATTTTTGTTTTGATTGTGTTGGCACGTGTTTTACCAATTCATTGTTAAAAAAAAGTCAAATAAATCACAATGTCCGACAAGTAGGAGCTCAATAACAATCTTAAAACTTACAATATGATACTGATATCATCTTTTTGTTATATAGATATGCCGTACCCAACAAATTGCCTGGCAAAACAATTTCAGTGCTTAGGCACCGCAAGCGACGCATTCAACAGGATAAATCTGTCCTCGAACAAAAGCGCACGGATCGCATTAACCGTACAAAGAAAGTGCGTACACATCATAAATTTAAGCGCGCCGAGTCTTTTGTTATGGGCTATCTAAAGGCCGAACGTACTTCCAAACGCATACGACAGACAATCCTACGCACAAATATTACCGAACAAAGCGCCAAAGCAAGTGACGAAACAAATCCTAGACTGTTGTTTGTTATGCGTCATGCAGGCAAAAAAATCTTTGACAAGACCACACATGAAATATTTAGTACACTGCGCATGCCACAGCGTCATAACGCTGTCTTCCTCGAGAACAGCAAAGAGAATCAACTGCTCTTGCGTGTGATTGAACCATTTGTTGTCTATGGCGTCCCAACGTTAACCACCATTCGAGAGATACTCTTTAAGAAGGGTTTTGCACGCGTTGATGGCAAGAAAACTGCCATACAATCGAACACGATGATCGAGGAGGAGCTGGGTGAAAATGGTGTCATCTGTTTGGAAGATATCATACATGAAATATTTACTGTTGGTCCAAATTTCGCTGCCGTGAATAGGTTTCTGTGTGCCTTTTCGGTAAGTTGTCAGACTTTTTAAAAACTACAAATGCTCATTGTTAATACTTTAATTGTATTTATTTGCAGCTTTCGAGTCCCCGCGATGGCTGGCAAAAGAAGGTCTCCGTTCCATATAAGCGTGGTGGCGAATACGGCGATCGTGGCAATGCCATTAATGATCTAATTGCGCGCTGCCTCTAAGGAAAACTTGAGAGCCTAGTAGACCATTAAGTAAACACACACTTCAAACCTTTTACAAAAACAAAAACTAGTAGTTTTATATTAATAAGTTTAAATACACCGAAACAATTGTAACACTGTATAAATTTAATTAATTCAACCAAAAATGTCGATTATATTGGCCAGCGGCGTTACCAACGCGAGTATTGAATATCAAACCATCTCTTCGACGGCCACCAAGGTTAGTCAGGAACAAACGGAGCGATTGCACGATCGCATATCTAAGTCGCAGTTGCAGAAGCTGCATCAAAAATTCAATAGTAATGCAGATCAATTAGTCAGCCATTCGGAGTTGCGTATCATGCTTGAGGAGTTGGACATTACGTTTAGTGATTACACCTTCACGCGATTATTTTTGAAAATTAATCAGAATCGTGATTTTCTGGTCGACTGGAATGAGTTCGTCTCGTATTTGATATTTGGCTTCCAGGAAGAGGATCCCAGCAGCCAGAAGGAGGCTCTTATAATGCCCATCTCGGCACCACCAACAGTACGCAAGTCCGAACATCGCTCAGCCGTCTGCTGCATTACGCTGCTCAAGGTTAAGTCGGACCAAACGCCTTTGGACGAAATTACGGAGTCTGCCAACTATTCATTTGGTGGCGAGGATTCGCCAGAGAACTCTGGCATGTGGGTAACGGCCAGCCATGAGGGACAATTGCGTTTCTGGAGCGCACACATGGAACCGCTGCGCACCGCTGTCTCCGAGAGCAGTAAGTATAGATTGGCTGGCATCTATCCTTTCTATCTTATTTGACTTGCAGTTACCTTAAAGATGCCCACCTGGATACTGGCACTGCAGGCGCTCTCCGATGTAAGCATTGTGTGTACCTCTTCCACGGAGCGTGAATTACGATTTCACGAAACAATCGCATCAACTTTTACGCTTCGCATGGTGATCCGTAGTTTACCCTTTGCTGTCTACTGTATGAGCTATGCCTTCTACAACAATGGCAAGGCTCACTCGCGACTGGTACTCGGTGATTATGCCGGAAATGTTCGCATCCTCTCGTATTCACCACATTTGCGAGGTCCCTTCCAGGCCAAACCCGGTGCGGCTCTTATCGAGTTGGTGTGGGCGGATGTCCTTAGGGGCAGAATACCACTGTTAATACCCCGGGAGTATATCAATCTGCATAGTGAACTAATCTCCTGTGTCTACTACTCGCTGCATATGAATGCATTGTTTGCCTCGGCTGAGTATAGGAACACAAAAAAGTATCGTGGTCGTTGTCCAGGTCTGATTATGGTCAGCAATGATGATCGAAATCATTTTCGTATACCTCAAGGTGTCTCCGTCTTCTACGTGGCGGAGAGTAAGAATATTGTAGTCACTGGCGGACCGGATACATTTGTTCGCATTTGGGATGTGTATGTATCATCTGAGCCATCGGCCATACTCACTGGTCATAATGGCGGCATTGTTGCCGTCTTTGTGCAGCCGGAGGAGAATAAGGTGTATAGTGTGGACTATCATAAGATTATCAAAGTGTGGGATCTTCAGGAGCATACACTTCTCCAGACCTTTGGCGATCTGGTGCGGCTTATTCATCACAGCGAAATGGATATTAAGTACTATTATCATTCGCATCTTCGAGAGCTTTTGGCTGGCGGACGCAAGCTTATCCAGATCAAGTGTTGTCCACGGGTGCGTGTTGATCTCACGGATGGCAATACTCATGCTGCTCCTGTCTCTGTTGTCCTCTATAATCGTCTCTTTCGCAATATTGTTACCTGTGGATTGGATAGCTATATAATTGTTTGGGATCCGTGGACAGGACGCAGAAAGATCATCATGAAGAATTGTCATACCAAAATGATATATGGCGAGATCATTGATATTGAGATAACTGCTGCCTGCTTTGATCCGCTCGAGCAATTTTTGTTGACAGGTGCCAGGGATGGTTCTCTCAAGATCTGGAACTATAATAATGCTGTTGTTGTTCGCAATATGAGCATTCAGCCGGATCAGGAAGTAACTGCCGTTATCTGGGTAGTGGATCGGTAAGTGGCTGTAACCTTTATCTTAAATTTGCTTGCTAATCATCTTCCATTATAGCATACTGGCCATGGGCTGGGATCGGCAGGTGACTGAGTTCAATGATGTTGCTGGTCGCGAATATGGTGATCCAAAAAAATGGTCAAAGTTTCACACAGACGACATCACTTGTGCGGATGTTAAGTTGGGCGAGGGTGTTGTCACAGCAACCTATTCGGGTGAGATTATTTTCTGGAAGCTGGAAACGGGTCAGCCATATCGTCGTTACAATGTCATGGAGCCAACGCGTTTTATTGAGCTAAAGCTCTCACCAGATGAGGAAAAATTGACGCGTCGCAGTCAGCGGATGTCCTCGATGATGGGAATCGAAAGACGTTTTACCGCAACGATGCATTCCAAACCAGATGAGATTAAGGACTATGGTGCCGACGTACCCGTATCTGTGCAGGCAGTGCTCTTTCTTCAAAAACGTCCCATGACCAAGGAGCATGGTAAGATCTGTCCCTTTGCTTGCTCTAACATTTCTCATACGTTCTTTATGTAGGAAGCGTTTTTATCTCTTTGGATACGGGCTATATTCAAGTCTATTCGCATCATCAGCATGGCGGAATTATTAAGGAGTTCTACGCTGTCCATAAGGTTGGTGATTGTGTCTTGACTATGTGCACAGACCGCAAGAATCGTTTCCTCTATACGGGCACAGCCTTTGGGTACATTAAGATTTGGCATATTGCCAATTATTGGTGAGTATTTTAATAAAAGGATAGGTCCTTAACCCTTTTCGTCGTACATTTATGCGATGTTTTACTGTATCCATCATAATAAAATAACATAAAGCAACCACACAAATTGGGTCTAACGATACAACTCATTATCCTACTACATGTGTATCAAGCTAGTAGCAGCAAGTCATCCAACCGCAAAAAAAAAATCCCACCCACAAAAATTCCTTAAGCTAGTCGAAGGCCTTGCGTGTCTTACCGAATTGCAAACAAACAAAAACTTGTTTTTTGGTAAAAATAATAAATAACTCATAACAAGAACTCATGTTTGGTCGTGGGAGGGGGGATTAATAAAGACAGTCATTCATATTTCCATGTCCTAACTCAAACTGAAGCTCAATTTGCTTTACGTTGTCTAGCATTCCAGAGTCGGAGAAGACACCGGTGTGCATGCCAAGATTGCGACTAGAGTTTATATTTCTGCGCAAGGAGCTCTTCTTGACGCGTGCCAAGCGTATGGTACGCAATCAGCCGGAACCTATGCTCGTTAGCTCCTACAAGGGACATCTCAAAGCTCTGAATTCAATTGGTTTTATAAATTTGCCAAAGATTCTATTCACGTTAGTAGACGATTTTAAAATAACCATATTAGAAATTAAGCTATACCTTTTTTCCAGTGGTAGTCACGACTACTCCTGTCGTTTGTGGACGCAAGGTGGACGTTACTTGGGCACCCTAGGCACTGTTCTGCCGTGGTCAAAGCTCACACCCTTTGAACGTGCTGGTGAGGATAATCGCGCCTATCGCCTGCCACCCGATATAAAGAAGGTTGCTAGCTCCACAACGCTCAAGGTGATCTCTGGCATACAGGCTTCGGCTGCGCCTAAGCGACCCAAGACGTCTGAAGAACGGGAGGATGATCGGGAAGTGGAGGACACTACCACCGACATAAAGAACATGTTCGATCGACCACTTCGTGAGCCCATTCTGGGTTCACATTTCGAGCTGCCTGGTCGTAGTGTCATTGAGCAGCACATCGACTTAGATACGTCCCAGTTATATATACCAATCTTTACGCATTTGCGTGTATATCCATCCGAAATGATGGAAAATCTGCCTACGCCACCAATTATTGGACAGGTGCGTGCGGAGAACTACTTGGAACACTATATGCCTGCGGTGGGTAAAATGGATCACACTACGTCGGCCCTTAACATTCGGGAACCGCCGAAGCGTGCTAAGGGTGGTCAAGCAAGAGCTAGCTCAGGGATGGGCAAACCCAGAACTAATGCGGTGCTGGGCATGCCCAGGGCAGGTTCTGGTTTAAGTAAACCAAAGAATAGGTTCACTCTGGAAAGCCCCAAGGCAGAAAAGAGTCCAGTCAGTCCTATGGCTGACATTGACATAAGAAATTTCAAAATGAAATTGAGTCCTCCAGACAATTCTTATGATGACTTAAGCTCAAGTGATTTTCTGGCCAAGTTACGTATAGGTAGTCCCATTAAGAGCACTGCTTTAAGGAATCGAAAAACCAACTTTAGTTTAGACAGCTCCAGTTCCAAAAACCCCAAGGCAAGCTTTGATCCAGGCAGTCTCAATGCGGAATACATTGCAGAGAAAACCGGAACAACCTTTAGTATGTCCAGTTCCAAAGCGGACTCTGGTCTAAGGAATACCAAAGCTGTTAAATCAAAGACGAGTTTAGTTCCTGGGAAGCCATTCAAATCCAGAACAGACAGCAAATTCCATAAATCCTAATTCGTATCCAGTCCTTTTGATTTATTATTTGGTTTGTGATTTCTTATTTTATTTTTTTTGTATGTGATTTGGATTTGGGCTATAATATATTTATAGTAGTTGAAATTAAAGTGAAAACTTTTACATTTGCAGCATTCGCACTGCATTGTACATTTGGGCAACGGTGACAAGCTGCGGTTTGGAGGTTGCTTGGTGGTGGCTAAGGCATCTGTATACATGGGTAATCAGCTTGTCCAGAACGATCACATCGATATCCTCGGGTCGAGTGGCGCTTATCGTAATACTTTGATCCGTTAACGAATCTTTCTGCAGAGCAGAGCAGAGATGTTGGGATATGTATGTGTTTGGGTGATGTGAGGATGTGTGCCTTGTGAACTCAGTTTTGTGGATAGTAAACGCTGAATACACTTACCAAATTATCCAGATAAGCCAACAGCTGATGACCCACCGAGGCAATCTTTAGGAAAGCCGGCTGGGAGCCCTCAGCATAAAGATTAAGTCGCCTACCGGCAACTTTTAGAAGCAAACGACCCAATTCCTCATCCTCGCTGATGTCCTTGAGTAACACTTCTGCCTCTGCATCATAGCCAAAGGCATACAGTTCCACAACCTGCAAAATCAAAGAAGTTATTGTTTAAACAAAAGATAATTTTAATTCAAGAGCTTACCTGTCTGCGCAGAATTGGCAACTTGTTCAGCTGCCAACTGTCGGCAAGCTCACAAATTTTGGACATATACAAGACATGATCGAGAATATAAAGCTGCTCTAGATCCTCTCGTATCAGATCCATAGTAGCGGCAACAACCGAGCAAAGAAACTGAGTACGCTGCTCCTGCAAAACAAGATCCGGTTCTGGCAAGCCATAAGCCAATTCTTTGTTAATATCCGTCAACAGTGCCTTATTGGACAAGGCATCGAAGAGTGTTGTCAGTGGTCGCGACACGCGCAACTGAAATTGTGCTATGAAATGTAGAACGGTGCAGAGTTGTGTGTGCAGTCGAAGTAGTTCGGGCAGTGCATGATGCTGCTGCAGTGCCAGAAACTGCAGTGGAAGTTGTCCCTCACTTAAAGCCTGCTCAAAGCGAAGCTCCCGCTTGCCATGCTCCAGAGAGCTGGTGAAATGCTGCAGAAACTCTAAGCAGAGCTCAAGGAATTCCGGCACAAGTGCCGCTGACATATCCAGATCCTGTTGGCACATCTTATCTACTGGCAGACGACCCACTTTTTGCATCAACTTAGCAGTCGCTTGCAATGGATACTTGAGGGTGGCTTGCCACAGCATGCAGCACGTGCCGTGCTTTAATGCTAGATCGGGAGTGCGAAATTTGTGCAGACAACGCAAAGCAGCACGCATGTGCTCCAAGGATGCCAGATGCTTGCTCCAATGCACCATATGCTGCCAGGCCATCAGACCTAGAAGTACACCAGATTCCAGGCTGAAGGGAAAATGCGCACGCAATAAAGCTAAACGCTCCAGCACCGGTTCAAGTGGTTCACTCGGCTTAAATGCTTCCTCACACTCCTCCTCTGTTAGCTCCTCCTCTAGTTCTTCAACCTTTTCATTCTTTTTTTTCTGCTTGGGTTTTTGTTTACTTTCCGGTTCGTCGTCGGTTTCGTTTTCAGGCGGCGTTATTTCCACAATTAATGCGGGATCTATGCGACTACTATTTAACCACTTGGCTGTTAGCTCGGAAACAATTCCCTTGCCACCGCTTAGTATGTTCTTTAAACTGCAGTCGGGCTTCTCGTAAGGTAGCTCTGGATTAACCGGATTACGACACAATTTCGGCTGACTGCAAATTGAAAAATTTTTATCAAAAATGAATGTTCTAATCGATTAAATGCTCACCCCAGTATAGCGCCTAATACAGCTACATCTTCCAGCTTGCCGGTAAGCAGACCCCACTGTGCCTCATCATGCGATATAGTTTCCCAGCGTTCCTCCTCCTCGGCACTCTCATCACACGAGCCATCTCTGCGATTGCGCCATAGCTGAACGGCAACTGTCTTGCAGACAATGGCCACCAACAGCCCAGAGAATTGTTTGCTTTCGAGCAGCAACTCACGCACCTGTTGCCACCAGGGCGATATGGCATTATAAGCATAATCGTTTATATCCTCGCCAGCGAGTTCACAGATGGCGCGCACCATTGACGCAATGCGCGACATATCCTCAACGACCTCATCACTTTGGAAGAGAAAGTGTTATACAAATCCATAGAATTCTTTAATTGCCATTACTCACCAGTTGTTGTACTTGAAAGGCTTGTCCAACCAAAAGTAGATGACCAGCGTTAGTAGATCCTTGCTAGGAATGCAAGCTTTGACGGCCCAAGCCTTGAACTGCTCCAAACACAACAGTCCTTGTGCAAAAAACTGATCAAAGAGATCGTTGCTTACGGTACCATATTTATCTGACTTCTCCGGCAGCAACGTTACACAATTGGGCGTATCGACATTGAAGATGCTCAGATAGTCAACAAATTCCTCCACTTTTTGGATTGTTTCCTGCAGCTTAAAACTGACTTCACGTGTCGTTGGTTTCTCCATGCCCGTATCGAGCAGAATGACTAACTGATTAATGGTCACCAAATCCGAATCCGATAAATCAATCTGTTCAACATCGACGCCATGCTGCTCCTGTTGCTGGACACGACTCAGGCACAAGTACAGATCGGTAAGTCGTTTATAGTTTTCGATTTGTTGTAGAAACTCTTGCGGTGTGTCCACCTCCTTCTTGGATTGGGCAAAAACATGAACAATGCTTTGGAATAGCTCTGGCTGCAAACGTTTGCTTTTCAGCAACATTTCCAGGCACTGTTGACGCACCTCCAACGTTTCCAACTCCCCGGCAATTTGAGCAATTGACTCAATCTGCTGCAATCGATCCTCATTGGAATGGGTCAAAGAGCGCAATTGATTTCTAAGTCGTCGCAGCATATGTATATCACGGGATGTCTGAGAGTTTGTCTCGCTCAGTGCATAATGGAAGGGTATGTGCACCTCCTTCAAGCTGCCATCACTAGGATCTAAAAACAGGCAATGATTCAAGCTGGGCGCCTTGCGTGACTCTTTGCCCGGTGTGCCCAAGGGACTGTGATTATTGTAGATCAATTGACCGCTCTTGGAGACTGTAAATGCGGCCACCTTGGGTCCATTTTGAAGCGCCCAAATGTCCAGGCAGCCCATGCGTGGTGCATAGATCACCAGGAACAAAGCTTTCCGCCTGTGTGTTTTAATGCCACGCACCGTTCGCTCCTTGATGGGCTCAAAAGCGCACTGTGCATCCCGATAGCCTTTCCAAACACGCAATATAATTGCCTGCTGTGTGTCCACCAGCATTACACGATCCAGATTATCCGTTACGGCAGCTAGTTTGCCACCCGGTGCGAGGATCAAGGAAAGGCCATCTCGCTTACCATCGTAGAGGCGACAACTCGTACGCATTGGAGCCTCCTTGCTGGGTAGTGGTAACTGCTCGGGTACATCTGCTGCCGTATCTGGTGCACGTCGAAAGAGTCCACCCATCAGATTTTTATACGCCATGCCAATCACATCTTTGGCCACTTCACCTAGCGATACAGTCTTGTAGCCCTCCTCGGCTTGAAAGAAACCCAAAAAGGGCTCTGCACCTGCAGCTATAACCTGGGCACTTCTCATTTGCGTCGCCTGCACTTTAGCAAAGTATCCATAGGCAATGCTTTGCTGCACAATGGTGTCGTAGGTGGGCATCCTTTGATTCGTGCTTATAGCAGCATCGTTGAGGATGCTCTCGCGCTGCCGCTTAAATTTATATTTTTGGAATGGGAGCACATCAGCACTCGGATAAACGCTGCGCTCCAGAGCGCCACGTTGCTGATTGTGTCGACAATTGGCAAGTATCGGCAGTATGTCCTGGCCATTGATAAAACACATGCAGCTGCTGTAAACAATATAAAGCAGCGCATCCGCTTCGGTGTGACGTGGCGGCGATAACAGCTTAATACCCAGAACAGAGTCATCCTGGCAACTGTTAAGAAATATTTAATAAGTACTAGCAGCAGTTGCTGTAAAAACTTACCATTGTGAAAAGAGCTTTACACCAGTATCCGTATAGAATATGACCATGCCAGAGGCAAGTCCAACTGCCACGCAGGTCCACTCGACTTCCGTGGAACGCATCATGGGTATGCACAACAGGCTGGTTACTATTTGATTGGCATCCTCCAATTCACCACACCAAGTGAGTGCGTAGGTGTACTCATGTCCTCGACTATCCCAGCACGTGGAGAGAAAAGCCAATTTTTCACCTTGCGCCAGAGCAATTGCTTCTCCAGTAGGCGACATTGCGTAGTTGATGCCATTAAGCCAATTCTCATCTACAGTTGCACGGGGAAACGTTAAGTGTTAATAGGTATGATCAACTATAAATATTACCATGTCCAAGTCCAAAATATTCTTGAACCTTCCGAAAATCTAAAATATTCCCAAATGTTTTCACTTCGCAAGCCATTTTCCTTTGTTGTCATGCATCAGCTGTTAATGCAGAGCTGCCAGAGTGTCGCATAGACAGCTGCTATGAAATGCAAGCAAGAGTGGGACCAGCTTTTTTACAATCGTTATGGCTATCGATTTTTAAAGCTTATAAGCGCCAATTTAAATTCAAATTAAAAGCTACCATTATTAATGCTTGCATTTATTTACAACACAAGACAGACTTGGAAAATAATACCTTTAATATTCCAAATTTTTGTATTACACATAATACTCTTAAGCAAATAAGGGAATTGTATAATTATTTCAAATCCGATTCCACACCACTATCAATATAGTCTTTTAACATAATGCCACAACTACTGGGCAGCAATCGAGTCCAATTATTGATGTACATTAGACAGCTGGGTATTGTTGCCTCCAGGCAATCGGCACGATGCGCCTCCACAATACTTTTAGCCACCTCCTTGGGATCCAGCAAGCCCAAAATAGTAGGAAACTTTACTTTCGGATATTTGCAAAGACCCGTGTTGGTCATATAAGGGAAAATTGTAGTGAGTTTTATCTGAAAAACAAACAAAATCAGTAAAATCATAATATAGGCATTGGAATCAGTATCTTACCAAATCTTTGTATGGTCCCTCGCGTATTTCTTCATGCAATGCCTCCATCATGCCCCTCACCGCATATTTGGTTGCACAATATGGCACCAGATTTGACAAACCCACTAAGCCCGCTATGGAAGACAAACTTATAATGTGACCACGACCATTTTCCTTCATTTGGCCAAGGAACGCTTGTATTGTCCAGAACTGTGAGAAGACATTGACATCAAAGACACGATGTATTTCCTCGGCCGATTGTTGTAACAAC
The DNA here is from genome assembly GCA_030179655.1 of Scaptomyza flava. Lineage (NCBI taxonomy): Eukaryota > Metazoa > Arthropoda > Insecta > Diptera > Drosophilidae > Scaptomyza > Scaptomyza flava. The sequence goes on along the minus strand of JARNME010000029.1, from coordinate 6,817,418 downwards.
GGATGCGTTGGCATTATGCCCACATTATTGACCAGCACAGTTATGGCGCCAACTTCCTCTTTGACCCGCTCCGCCAGCGCCATTACCTGCTCCCGCTTGGATACATCGCAGCTGTAAAAGATTTTGAAAAGTTTCAAGGTATGTAATAATTGGCACATATTTATTTACATATTTCTCAACACACCCACCAGAAACTGTGGACAGCACCACTGTGTAAACGCTTCACCTTCTGCACCGTTTCCATATTGTTTTTCTCGTCGATATCCACACAGACCACTGTGCTTCCCCAGGCGGCATAATGCAATGCCAGCTCTCGTCCAATGCCATGGCCAGTGCCAGTAATCTAATTTAAAGTGGGTTTTTTTTTTAGGTGTACTTAAATATAAACAAGTCCTCACCAGCACAATTTCTTTACTGATGTCCTTTTGCTTTTTGGGCAAAACCGATTCCACCAGCACGACAATCAATTCTAAAAGGATTCGCAGTGAAAGCAGCAGAAATTGTAGCAAATCTTGCATGACAGCAAACATGCGCTTTGATGCTGTTGTGGTGCTAAAAAAATTAATTAAATTCAACATTAATTAACTTACTTAATTGTCGATAAATTTCCCTTAAATTAACCTATACTTGTTGTCACTGTAAAAAAGCATAAAAGTTTCACATATTTGTGGCGCATCGTATAATTTATCTGTAAATGCATGCGGTTTTGAGAGTCCATTTTGGATGTGCAACGTTCAATCGGTCAGCGGACTTTGACAGTACACTATGGAAGCGAGCATAATGATGATAATGGATTTAATTATCTGTCTATAACTTAAGCAACAACTTGCCACAAGTGTTGACAGTAAATCTTGGCCTAGTTTTGCTGTGAATTGCATTAGCTACATGAACTTTGACTAGAATAATGACTTAAATTTGGATGACAGTGCATATAAACTAAACATTTTACTTACTGAATAATTTCGCGCTCAATCATGTTGTTTTACAAATTTGTTTGGCTTCGTTTATTATATTAATTGCCTCAGTTCCAATTAGCTGAATGCTGTTAACTATAAATAAATAGGTTTTCGTTTTATTTAACTATTTAAACATATATACAACATTTATGTACATCAACGAATCACTCTTATTTTTAATTTTCTTAACTTGCACTTCAAAAGTCACTTCAAATGCGCTGTAACTGGTTAACTTCCGGATTTTCTTTTCATTTTCTTTCTTAGCGCATTTTTTGCTCGCGACTTTTATTTTGGCAGACGAAAATGTTGGCGCGGGTGCAACGAGGCTGACAGAAATGCAACATTTCCACTTTCGTTTTTACCGCAACTGAAAATAACATGCACCGCAATGTGGCACACACACAGAGACAACGATTACGCTATGCGAAAATAAAAGTAGGCGGTTTAGCACCGTTAGACAAGCAGCGATAGGGGCATTAAACAAACGCCAGACATTTTAACGTCTCTTTTGCTGATTCTCTGCTGCAAGTTGCAACTAAATACCGACAACTGTTTTTGCAATAGCTCAGGGGGAATGTGGAAATAAATGGCAAACAAACTGCCAACGAGGTGCACTTTTTAAGTTTCAGTTTCACTTAACACTTGCGCTATAACTAATTGTTTTAGTTACCGTTATGCAATCGCGCTTTTTTATTGACTGCAGCAATCGAAATGCCCAACTGCAACGCTTCGATGCTTGCCACCAACTGTTTTAAGCTGCGTGCGCGCAAATTCAACGAAGCTTCGTCAAGCTCCAAATCGATAGTGAGCCAGAGAGTGAGAGTGAAAGAGCGTAAGTGCGCGAGAGCGACGCTCAGTGATCCTGAGCAGCAGCGATTCAAGGACGCCAGAGTTCATAAAATGCTTTTTATTTATCAAACAAACGCAGAACAGCCGTGACCTTCAATTGGCAAGTTGAAAACAAAAGCTGATATGCAAGCTTTAACATTTAAGTATATCTTCTTTGTGGTTTTCTGGTTTGTTGTTGTTGTCGCATGATTTACCGTTTTGCCGTTCAGCGCTCAGTATACAGACAAAACGCGTTTCAATCAAACAACTTGAATTGTTTGTTGTTATAAATCTAAAGACAATTTAGTAAAGGCCGATATCTGACTCACGAAAAATATCTTAGAGTATGTACATACCTTAAGTTCATACGAAATATATTGCTTGAAAGCAACAAATAGCTACAGAGTATTTTTTAGTTCAGCACACTCCACCAGCGTTTGCATACATGTTTATTTTTATTGTTGTTGTTGTTGTTAACGTTAATGGCTAAAAACAACAACAGTTGACGGACCAAGTTCAAGTTCAGTATGTTTTCAGACATGACAAACATAATACTATGCATCATTATTGTCAAGCAAATTATGACCTGCATACCAAACTGTAGAATAAACTTTAGCGATATTCGACTGGTTACTCAATGGTTGTACAGTTAGTTCTTTGTGTGTCCCTTCACTTTAACTCTTTATCATTTGTCGTTCAATATTTCTTTCTCTCTCTCCCTCTCTCTCTCTCAGCAACCAGTATTTTATTTTCGTTGTGCTATTCTGTTTATTGGGGAAGGTCAGAAAAGGCGCATTAATTTAAAAGCTCCGATCGACGACCCATTCACATAATTGATGTCAATTTGGTTCGCCTGATGCTGTTGATGATGATCAGCTGTTAGCAACACATTGTTAATTAGGTGACGTGACAAAAAACAATAGCCACATAAATGCACAAATACTGAAGTAAGTATGCTCGACATGGGGAGGCCCTGCAATAGGAGACCCTGCATATAACATATCCAGGAAATCTAAAAATAAAAAAATTAAAAATAATATTAAAAATCGAACCGAAAAATCAAGAGCCTTTAGTTAAAATACCCTTCTCTTAATTCTATCAAAATATTGTGGCGTACACATAAATTGGGCATTGAACTTCTCCTTATCGTTAATCATTACAGTTGTTATTTTTTGTTTGTAACAAATCAAACTGTTTCTATCTGCGTGTATTTTCCTTGTTTTTTGTGGTTAGAACAGAAGCGAAACTAACAATAACACCCCCTCTAGTCGATGCAATAGACTATTTCCTATTCCCCAAATGGGCATTTAATGGTATATTAGTGCTCAAATTTTATGGGGGTTTCACCCTATACTAGTTTCAAACATTATTTGCCTGCATTATCAATCAATAATGACAAAGGCAAACTCAACAATTACAAACTTATTTTTCGGTGTCAATAGAGTTACTAACAGGGAGGAGTGGCGTAAGGATGATTGGGGAAGTTGTCTTGGTGATATATTCAAAAATAACTGGCAAAAAAAATTATTTTTATTATTACATATTTTATTCTTGGCTACAATCTATAAAAGTAAACATACATGCATATATCGGACATTTGTCGACCTTGACTCTTGTGTACATTAACTCATTAACTATTCCAATTCCATCAAATGCATTAAATTGTCCTTTAATGTACACAAACACACACACACGGATACACACACATATGTATTTGTGTTTGTTTTATTTTTATTTGTATGTGTTTTTAATTGTCAATTGAGTCATTTGTTCCTCTGCCGCATGCAACAAACAACTAACAACAGCAACAAACGAACAGTAAAATAAGAAAAAAAGTTAACTAGGGGTAACCGAAGAATACATACTCTTACATGATTGATGAGTTGTTTGCTATGGATTATGAAAAAGTAGGGATATTTAATAAAAATACTGGGATGTTGATCAACATTATATATTGTATACATTTAACCTAAAAACACTATTCTCTCAATGCACTTAACCAAGGGCCCTATCTGCCCTATGGCTTAATGCAAATGAGACATGCAGTATCAACAACAAGCAGCAGCAACAGTTACGCTTGCTTTGCGTTACGTTACGTTGCGTTTTGTGACTTACGTAGTAGACAGTAAACTGTGAACGCAATCAGCGCAGCCTAAAAGTCGGCTTCAGTTGTCATTGGCGAGCCAAGCAGCGAGCACTGCGGCGAACACAAGTAACGGCATATTCGACAAAAAAACATATATTCGAACGTCAAAAGTCAAAATGTGAGTGTGTTGGTGTGTGCCTTGCGGCTTTTGTGTTTGTGTTGAGCTCGTGATTTGTTTACCTGTCAAAATAATAAATAAAACTTTCGTGTTGCAAGTTGCCGCATCAAATACATTTTTTTTTTTATTGTTGTTATTATTGTTATTGTTGTTGCCGTTGGCATTGGATGACGCGGAAGCAACTTGGTGTCCTGAGGCCGTATTTCGCCTTGGTTGTATGGCGCCAGTCTGCAGTCTAGCCGCCCAGCAAAAAGGTGCTGAGCCAAAAATCAAAGGATAAACTGCCAAACTACTAGACTATATGTATATAAGTATAATAGATAAAGTGAGGAGTGGAGTAAGAGGTGGAAATGTGTCTGTCATGACATGAAAAACGCCTCCACTTACCAAAGATATTCAATTGGATTTATTGCTGAGCAACAGTTTTTCCCAGAACCCTGCAATTTAATGCAATATTAAACCCTTTCTGTATTAAAATTTTTTGTTTATACTCCAGTTCGACTGTATTTCGTCTTAGATTAAAACAAAGCTCAAGCTGTCAACAAAGTAAACTAATCTCTAATATTTTCTTTATATATATTTCTTAAGGAATTCATTACAATTATATCAATCTAAAGGAATATGTCGATGTTTTCGTTGCTGATAACGCAGCAGCAACGAACAAAGAATGCCCAAATCCTTGCCAGAATCCTTGAGCAGCGCTATGGCAATTGGACCAACTATATGAAGTGTAATCGAAGCATTTCGTTTAACACCAGTGCCTCCTTTGGAGTCGAGCAGAGGGTAACGCGGGACATTGTGAAATGTGTGAAATCCTCGGGAAGCTCATTGCAAACGCAGACAAGATCGAGCCGTTTGCTGAGGCAGGAGCAGGATTATCGCATCTATCCGCAGAGTGTCGATCTGGATGCATTCTTTGGCGATGAGCAAAAGTGCGAAAAAGTTTCGGATGTTTGTTTGCTCAACGATCATTTCATATTGGTGAAGATGCCAGATGAGAAGCCACCTGCTCCTGCTGCAGTGCAGCGCAAGTCGGGTTCCAAATTGCCGCGTTGCTTTAAATGCAATCGTGGCAGTCGCGTTTCACCCATCATGGAGGCATTGGAGGAACCGGAACCCATGAATTACATACCTTGGAACTCCCACGATGATAACACTGATGATGACGATGCTGATGATGATGATGTAGAGATCTTTGCCTCTAGAACACGAATTATATCCGCTCAACAACGACATCAACCAAAAGCCATATCTGTCATACTCGAGCAACCCCAGCCGCAGAGAAGTCCACCTCTACCCGCCTTGCAACTGGATACCATACAATATCCGCCTTCAGCGATAACTAATCCTTTTCCAGTCATCAGTCGTGGACCCTTACACTGGTTTCTATGGCCATTCCGGCAACGTTCCAGGGCTCAACAACAACAAAAACAGCTGGCGGCAGTACATAAAACTTATTTTATTCGTTGGAACAAACCGCCGGATACACTCTATCATGGCTATGGCGTCGACCGGACAGTTCAACCGGATAAAGGTGGTCTGCGACGTTGTCGTTCTGCTATATTTTAAATGATTTTTACTGGTTTAGCTGGTGTGTAAATATACATATATATTTTGTACATATATGTTTGTAGATACAAACAATAAAGAAACCTTGAAAATGAAGTTTGAATAAAATCAAATTAAATATTATAAGTAATAAGTAAAGGTCAAGTTAAAAGTTCGTGCAGTAAAACAAAATAAAGGGAATCAAATCCTTAGGTCAGTTTTGTTTTAAATAACATCTTAATGGCTATTTAAATATATTTAAAAGTAGTCCAAAAGTATCATTAAGCCAATTTTATATTAAGAACTTTGTTAAACACTTCCATGGAAAAATCTGCATCAAGTCAAACTTAAATTGCTGCATAAAAGTTGCAACATTTGCATATCAACAAAATGACTAAACGTGCTGCATGCGGCATAAACTTGCTGTAACATATGAACTGCAGAAACTTTAAGTACGTAAATTGCAGATAAAATAACAACAACAAAAAAAAGAAAAGGTTAAACTCCATTTTTTCAATGGAATTTGCAAGAGTCCATGAAGTCAACTACTTCTAGGACTACCTGCGACATTGTTATTGCTGTTGGCACGTACGGTGGGGAGTTCATTAGCTGCGCTAGTTGACGTTTGGGGACTGCTTCCAAGGAATGTCGGGCAATGTCGTTCGTTACTCTCAATGTCCGCTAGGTGGCGCTGGCTGCGAAGCGTGCGACTAATTACGATTGGCGAGCATAATAAAAACACGAAGCATTTCAAATCGCACAATAACGACTGCAGAATGCTCTGTAAAGTTAGAGTTGTTTAGTTAAGGAAACAATAATACAGTAATACTCTTCGGAAATTCGGGAAACAAAGAGTTCATTTGAAATATATCATTTGCAATTTATTCTAAGTTTAGTTAAAATACTTTATTGTTTTAATAGTACTTATTTATAACACTTTATTTTCCCTTTGGCAACAAAGAGTATCGTTAAAACAGTGCTTGAAAATTAAAACAAAATCGTAGAGCCAGCAACTAGTATTGTTGAATGCATAACTCAGCATCGACATTTTCGTTCCCTTTCACACCCACTCTCCCTCCCTCTCTCTCACTCCGTCTCGACTGGAAGCTCAGTGTGCTTGCCGCAATATACATAATAACAATAACACAAAAACCGAAAAAATTAAAATCGTCACGCCAGGCGTCAGTGCAGTGAAGCAATCGCGGCGTGAACAAAGCCCAAAGGAGCTAGACTGAAGTTGGAACTAGACGGAAGGTGGACCGATGTCGGAGTTGGAGTGGGTTGGAGTTGGAGAGTTGCAGAGCACACTGAGGCACCAGGTCATAATAATAAACCATTAATATTAATATGCAACAGCAGCAGCAACAAACATACTATACATCGTAGGTATCGCTCAATACGATAAGAGGACTGCGTTAATATTTTTTTTTTTTTTCTATATCGAAAATCGAAGTCATAAAAAGCGCCGCTGCTTCTTTCTGTTATATAGAAAATATATGTATAGCCATTGTTCTCTCTTATGATTGCCCTTCAGTTGTCCGTCTCTCATTTGTCATTAATTATAATGTCAGAGAGTTGGGCACAGGTGAGCACATTAGCATTGTCCATTTATTGTATTAGATGCCAACCAGAGTTGCCCAACCCATTTTTTGACTAGCATTCGGCATTTGGCTGAAGGGCGCCACCTGTCTGCAGCTAGACAAAACTAGAAAGCAACCACTGCAATAGTTAATTAGTTTGCACTTAATTGGAATTGGTGTAGATTTACATTCGCGATAGCCGAAACGTAAATGTTTAGTAACAAAAGTTCCATGTAATGGATACAATCAAAGTGTAAAAGTTTCAATTGTTTGGCAAAATAATACATTTAAGAAAGCTTTTAGTCCTCTCGTTGAAGGCTCTCTCTCTCTCTCTCTCTCTCTCAATCAATCTCTTTGCACAAAACTTATATCGTTTTAGTTAAAATTAAACTATATTAAACTTATTCCGTAACAAAGTAAAAAAAAAACCATATTCCAGCAAGTTTCATTTATAAAAACATTTCGTCAGTCTTTTGAGATGGATAAACTAGCGTAACGGTTCCAGAGTCTTAATTTAAATTTGTGTTGGTAGGCTAAACTGAACAAACAGACAGAAGACACTTGCTGGGTGCCGTTGCCAAAAGGAAGCTGACAAGTTGCTGCAAAACCAAAACAGGGAACCATAAAAGGAGCATCAGCAGCATCGACAGCAGCAGCAGCAGCAGCAGAAGGTCCCGCCAAGCATTCCAAATCGATTACGACTATATATTGTAAGATCAAAAGCAGAAATCTCTCTCTGTCTCTCTCTATTTCTCGCTCCCTCTTTAGTAATATCTCCTTTTATCTATGTATTTATTAATAAAACTCCAACTGGGAGTCAGACACGACCGAGAGACAGAGAGAGAGAGAGAGAGAGAATGAGAGAGAGAAACATAAACAGTTGGTGGTGCAAAGTGTTGACAATACACGCGGATATTTAAGTCCCACTGTGCAATGACCTTCGACCGTTGAACTAAGCTGTCCTGCAATCATCGTTAATGATCGCAATGTCCTTGTGCGCCTTGAACATTTGACAAATCAATTTGTGAGCTAACAGCATGCACCCCTTAGAGTGTCGAAGTCGGAGTCAGTGGGATACACACAGCAAGGACAACACGATGACAAGAAACTGCATGTGTCTTCTTATTTTTTGCCCAGAACAGACACAGACAACTGAGAACAGCGCAGACAGTAAGTTGTTGGTAGTTGGTAAGTAAGTATTGACAGCTAGAAACCAAAATGTTTGCCAATACACATTGATTATGTTGCTCAAATGTTGAGGTCCATTGAAATGTCACAAACATCATTGAGCTTAGAAATGCTATCAATTCCTTACGTATGCACTTTATACACAATATATTTAATACTATTTGAATGAACGAACGAATAACTTATTCAATAACTATTGTTTATAATAACTAATATAAATCTTATACATATTTTTATGGAAAAGTTTCTCTGATTTGCTGATTAGTTAAATTTGTTATCAATAGACAGAAAAATATCTGCAATATCAAACAATTCATTCAATTTCGATAACTTTTCGAGTTCTGTGTGTGTGTGTGTGTACGTAATCCTCGATTATCCTTGACTTACAGACTTTTCTTAAATGTTGAACAGTGTTTTTACTGTTGTGTTGCAGTTGCAAACACCTCATTAGCAAGGATTATCGGCCCTTTTGCTTGTTACAGGCCAATTTTCAAACTTCTACCTGACTTTGACTCTCTTCTGTGCTCTGTTTGTCCTGCACCTTGGCCGAAAGCTAAGCCTTTCTTAACACTCAACTCTTGCCTGTTTGTGCAAAAAGGGGTTTGTGTCCTAGCTGCTGCGCATGCGCTTCCTTGCAACACGAAGAATGAACAGCCAAATAAAACTTTATGGTCGCATCGTAAAATTACTCGAAAGGGATAGTGTGTGTGTGTGTGTGCGAGTGTGAGTGTGTGCGCGCTGCTTTACATTTACTGCATGCTTCCTGGCAAGCAAAGGATTATTTCCGAACTGTCTAATCCTTGGTTCTTGGTTTGTTTATGCACTGCCAAATCCTTTCACCCAGCCATTCTGCCTTCTGACGAACCAAATTTATTCGCATAGTTTCTACACACACACACACACACAAATATTTGGGACAATCCCGAGTCATTTGGTCCTTGACTCGTAGACTGTCGCCGAAGTTCTGTAAATATTTTAAGGTTTTGCGCTTCTTATGTCCAGGGAAACGCCTAATATATGCATGTGTAATAGAAATTTGTGCTATTTGCCGTTATAATTGGACCATAAATGTGGAAAAGAGTGCAACAGGTAAACGTCTGTCATTGCATGGCTAATCATTTATAATAATGTCCAAATACTAATAATAAAAAAAATATAAATAAAAGTTAGCAAGTTTGTCGACGATAAAATACTCTTTATTTAAATATAATATTAATCTATAATATATGATATTTAAATTCACCAAAAACATAACAGGACATTATAATATTTAGGTATACAAACTTTATATATTAAATTATTCAGTCATATTAATTGTAACGAGTTCCATACATGCCTTATTTTAAATCAGAATTTTCTGACATTAATCAATTAAGTTTTCGCGTTGTTTACGTTACTAAATTGTTAAAACATTGGAAGTACCTTAAGTAAGTGCATAATAAATTAAACTTATAGCTCATCTCTATATTTTTCTCTCTCTGCGCTATATTGTAAATTACTATTTTCCTACCTTTTGATGTTCAACACATTGTCGGCTCATTAATCAAGTCGATGTCGGTGCAGCCTCCGCCCCGTCGAGCTTATGAAGAGGCTACAAACCAACCAGGAGCAAGAGCACAGTAAAAAGTTCATTAGTCGAAAAGAAGACAACAAAATAAAGAGAGAGAGAGAGAGCGATTCGGAAAGAGTTCAAGTCCAAAGTTGGTGCATGAGGCTCGACTCTTTGGAGTTTGGTTTGTAATTCTTTATCGCTACCGAAAATTAATGCGTAGAATTTTGTATTTGTAACATTTATAAAACATTTTGTACAAAGCAGCTTTCTCGGCTACCGTACTTACATCCGTGTATGTATGTGTGTGTATGTAAGGTCGCTGATGATCAAATTTTAATTAAAGTTTAAGTTTATTGAGTTTATTGCATTATTAGCTTGGCTGGAGATTATGGAGGGGAAATCTGGGGTGCTATTAAATTGGCATTAGACATGCTTGAAAATTGGGTGCTAACCCATAAAAAGAAAGAAACGAAAAAAAAAGCCTAAAACATAAGTAGGTAAAAATTTGTGATGATGCTATCTAAGCCACGTTTCCTGCAAGATAAACAACTGATGCCAATCTTAAGTTCTAAATGGATTTTGTGCAATTTGTGCAAAAACTCATGTTCCCTTACCTGGAAGCCAAAATTCCTAAGTCGATTGTAAAGTCAATATTTACTTTTGCCAAAGAGTAAACATGTTTTGTCCCGAATCGGAAGAAACTAGATTAAAATAATAATACACAGAGATACTTGGGATTAAGGTGAGCTAAGCTGTCTGCACCTCTTAAGTATGACTTCATTAATAGTCACGTAAATAACTATAGTTATAGAATGGGAGGATACTCTCTGCACAGGATTTAATGTTCTTGAATTTGAAGGTGTGAATTTGAGGTAAAATGGTTTTGGGTCTCCCAAAATGAGAGCAATTACTCAAATTCGATAGAATTGATGGGCAATTAACACCTTGGTTGGAGATTTTTACTACTACCAATTTAATGCCAGTTTTTCATTTTTTTAGTTTTAGTATATCGTTCTTTTTCGTATTTTTAAAAGAGGAAGAGATAGAGAGTTCACATTTAGCATTGAGGGCTACTCGCAAACACAGCAGGGTGGACCAAAGATAAAATGTCCCGTTGAGTTTGTTGAAAACTCCGTCAACGTAGCCGAAGACGACGCTACTTAAGGGCCCTAATTTGGCAAACTGCGCTTTTGAGTTATTCCCAAAAATGACTCCAGCTGTCAACAGAAGCGTGTCAAGGTCCTCTACTGAGCTACTGAATGGAAAACAGCATGTTTCGAAAAACTTATTTTTTCACGATTTTTCCCGATAAGTTTTACGGTTTATTATGATTTCTTAGCTGAAAATAAAAATGCTTACTGCTTTTATGTTTATAAATTAATAAATTTATTTTCAAGAACTTAGCTGCTATGAACTAAGTATATGATATAGTGTATTATTTAAGGCATTTATTATTATACAAAGACATGTGATCGCTCTCAAATAAAATCTTATTAATTCTTAAGGATCATAGAAATTGTTAAGAAAATTCGGAATATTGGAATAACATTTTTAATGGAAAAAGTTTCCTATTTCATGATTTCTTAACGAGGTTTTAAAGAAACAAAATAATAAAGAAAAATTAAAGTCTTAAATGATTTGGAAATGCTATATACAAAAGCTTAATATATTTTCCTTTGCAAATGAGAATTCAAAAATTAATTTAACTAAAGGCTCAGATCTAACTAAAAATAATGCTATATCTCAAAAGTTATCAAAACTAAGTTTGTTTTTGGAACTTTTTACGTGCCTTGATAAATATTTATTAAATGACAAAAGTTTAAGATCCACCGGAACTGATAAAGTTAATCAAAACAAAGGTATTGAAAGCGACATAGGAAATTTTCAAAATCAAAATACATTATACATTTTGAGCGATCTTTCTTATATGGAAAACCACCATAAGGGTCAAATGTACAGGAATCTTTGGTGACGTCTAGGTCAAATAGGTTTTTCAGATCTCCCCTTAGTACCAGGAGTGATAGAATGGCTGCGGGGGCATCGTGCCATAGTTCATCTTGGAAGGCGAGGAGAAGGCAGCCGCTGCAGCGGCGGCAGCATTGAAGTTTTGTGGCATGAAATGCGATGATGCGGTGGGTGGAGGAGGATAATGAGGAGTGGGAGGATACTGTGAATGGGGATGTGGCATATGGGAATGTGAATGAGGATGCGCATGATGTGGATGATGTGCTGTTGCAGTTGGATATGGCGCATATTGTGCGGCGGCAGATGTATGCTGATAGGGATGAAACATCTGATGGGCAGCCGAGACAGCAGACATTGCATCCAAGGCATTGCTCGTCGAGCTGGTGGAGTTCAAAGAATCCTCCGGTGAGAGTGGTGCATTGGGACGCATGCTCGGCATGCCGCTACTGCCCCAGGTGCTATAAAGTTGCGCCTGACCATTTGTCTCCACTTTAAGCTCCTCCAACGAGGCGGAGACTGGCTCCGGGCCGGAAATAGCAGCAGACGAACCAACGACCAGACTATTCGGGGTGGGCGGCAGTTGGCCAAAGCCCGTGGAGGAGATGGACTCGTTGGGACTCTCGTTACGTGGCATTGTCTGATGCGGCTCAGATTCAGTGCTGTAAATGGAGCCCAACTCGAAGTGCGTCTGCTCCGCCATAAGTTGGTTTTGATGGTTGTTATTGTTGGCAGAGCTGGGCATGATGTAGCTGGCAGTGCTGGACACGGCGGGATTATAGAACTGATGGTGATGCGGCGGCGGCGGCGTCGATGGCGATAGATTGCTGCACATGGGCGACAAGCTGTTGCCGCCAGCCGAACTCATTACGGCTGAAGGAGCAGGAGCAGCAGCAGCAGCATTGCTATAATAATCAAACTGATGCTGATAGGCGGCAGCAGCGGCAGCGGCATGAGCATGTGCATCAATGCTACTAGCTGGCAGGGACATCATCGATAAAGTGTTGGAAACAGGTGTTCCACTGCCACTGCCGCTACCACCACTGCCACTGCCTGCGCCTCCTCCGCCTCCACCAACGCCACCAATCGAAACAGAGACCGTGGATGAGTGTTGTTTGCGGAGACGGGCACGTCGATTGCTAAACCACACCTGAATGCGTGCCTCGGTGAGATTTGTGCGCTGAGCCAGCTCCTCGCGCGTAAAGATATCCGGATATTGTGTTCGCTCAAAGGCACGTTCCAGCTCCTCCAACTGGGCGGCCGAGAATGTGGTACGACAGCGACGCTGTTTCCTCTTCAATGCAATGCCCGGCTCACTTTCGCAGTCGGAGAGCTCTTCCTCGTCGGAGGGTTTGTTGTGTCCCGTACTGGAGCTGCAGGAGCTGTTGGAATTGGTCTTGGCAGTCTCATTGCCATCGGCGGGTGCATCGCGTCCACGCACCAGGCGCGATATAGCCGATACGGATGGAACCATGCTGCGATCACAGAAACCCTCACGAATCAGTTTCTCGCGTATCTCCCAGGAGAACATGCCCGGATTGCTGCGCTTGTACTCATCAATGCGATTCTCAATCTCCGGTGTTGCAATGCGCGGCTTGGAACCACCAATTACTCCGGGACGTATGGAGCCCGTCTCTTGGTATCGATTCAATATCTTTGAGACACATCCGTGCGAGACACGCAACTGACGAGAGATCACACATGGACGTATTCCCTCCGCAGCCATATTGACAATCTTCAAACGAATGCTATTCGGCAAGGGACGTCCGTTTATAAACATTCCACCCAACTGATTGACCCGTCCCTGGCCGCTGTTCATATCTAAGAAGAGGAAGAAAGCAAGTGTAAAGTAAGTTGATAGTGGATTTATAGGAACTTTCATCTAACTTTTGATTTTTTTGTAGGGAACATCTCTTCAAGTTAGCGAAGGAACAACACTTAAGGCAACGAATCTTATTTACTCTTCAGGTAGTTGCCACGCGTTTCAGCGTCCCTTTTCTCTTTTTTTCTCTTGGGTCCTATTGCCTGGTGCCTTGTGCCACTTGATTTACGACACCTCTGAACAATTGACTTTCCCGGAACGTGAAGCAGTCCCAAGGATGTTCTTACGCACGTACTTTAAGGTCACTAATGAACCATTTGGCCTTGGCCGCTAGGAAACTAGTTCCGGATAAAGGGTGCTGGGTGTTGGATTTTTAAAAAAGTATAGTCCATCGAGAAGGAGTGATACATGGCAAAGAAATTTGTTTAACCTCTATTATTTTTAAGCAATTTGTAAATAAGTGAATACCAAAAACCAACGAAAAGAAATCAAATAATTTTTTGGCTAAGAAGCAAAGATAAGAAAAATATATTTTTCTTTTCAAAATATTATAATTACAAATTTTTCGAATAACTTCAATGAAGACTTATTGCAAATGTTAAATAACCTTTTAAGTTCCTTATTTCTAAGCATTGTTTTTAAATTCAAATATTTGTTCACTTAATTTAAGTTATTTTTAATATTGTTGCTCCGCTTGACATCCACTTACCTTGCATTGCTGAATATCCATTGAAGAAGGGTCTGTGCATTGCGGCGGCAAATGCTGTAACAGTCATTATTCACAGTTACACAAAACTTGCAGCGGCAAATTTGCAAACACTTAACGGTTGCCAATATCGGAAACCGAATCCAATGCGCGATTTAAATTGTCACACACACGCGAATTATCGATAGACAATTGTATTAGCTACACTTCGATAACCCGAAACCAAGATGAGAAAAATGGTCTTAAGCGATTTAAGTAAGTTCCAAAGTCACGTCGAAGACGAAGACGAAGACGACGACGATTTGCGTGATTGTGTGTCTCGTTGCGCAGTCTGTGCCGTACTGATTTGAGCAGAGCAGCGCTGTGCAAGATCGTTGGCTTTCTGTGAAGAAGTCGTCGTCATGTAGAGGCAGCGACCGCAGCTGTTGTCGCCGTTAAGATGTCAGCCATTGTGGCAGGTAAATGGTGTAATACGCGGACCAATAGAAACACGCCGACGAAGTTTGCCCACTCACTCGCACTAGCGCTGATCATAGGCAAGAGGTCGCTTTACTTTGCCGCCGTCTCTCGCCAGAGGGCGTTGTTATCAGCTAACGACCAATGGCAGCATTTTGATATCCAACAACCTTGAATAGAGAGCTTCAAAGTTTTTGAGCTAAAAGTTTTCGTCCCTTTGACCCAGTTAAGTTAAGACAAGTGCTTCGTGGGCAGCTCACTAATCGAATTAGACATTGAATGAAACGCATAATGCAATCGAGTATGCGTATTATATAGTTTTACAAGCGTAATATATCCTTTATTGCTACCTCATTAGGGGCCAATTAATGAAGAGTCTAAGTTTGTTAAGAATATTTAGCTGTGTGACAGTTCTTTGCATATTTTCTAGAATCATAATCTGAAGAAATCTTTAGTTACACTAAGATTCCAAAGTATGGTGAATAATTTGAAAATCGAATTTATAAAAGTTCATGTTGCTTATTTTTCATGTTTACTTGAAAGTTATATAGATATATTTATTACTTAAGATTTTTGCATTTTTGGTTGAGTTTTAAAATATTATTAATGGTTTTAATATATTTTAATAACATATATAGATATATATCCTAACCCAACTCTTAATTTCTCTCAACTTAGCACACAAATAGTTGGTTTTATCCCTTTACACTTTATAGGACCTTATCCTTGTCACGCTTAGTACCTTCTCATTGTGCTCGTGTTGGCGGAGTTGATGGTTTCCCAACCCACGAGCGTATAAGTTTGATTAATTATGAAATTTCACGCAACGCATGTTTCACTGTAAGAAAACAAAGCGCCGAAAAAGAAAGAAAGCCAATGGAACCACTGAAACGTCGAGTTGGTTATATAAAGAGAGCGCCAAGAGCTGGAAATTAATGATGCCACAGCAGAAGGCATCGAGCAATAAAGGCAAACGCCAGCGCGGAAATTGTAATAATGCAACTATGTGTATAATACATATCAAAGCTATAAGGAGGTCGTGACGAATGCTTCATAGCATCCTGTAACAGAGAAGCACAGAGAGAGAGAGAGAGAGAGAGATAGAGATAGAAAGCGGAGTTACAAGGACAACGGAGGCCGCAATCCAACAATGTCGGGGTTTCTACTGGTCGGTACGGCTGCCCGTTGGGTTTTTGGTTAAGCAAACCCAACGGGAGTACCAAAGCGAAAAATTTGCCGCCTAGCTGGATAGCGATCAGCAGCGATCACTATGACCTTGAAAAAACGCAGCTTACCTTGCGAAAGTAGTGCAAATTAAGAGTAGACTTTAAGTTTAGTTAAAACTGGCGCTTGATATACCGACAAATTTAAGGAAAGTAATCTTAATTTCTGTTGAACCTCGTTGATTTCTCTATTTGCGTTAACAATGAACGCTGAAAAGGTAACTCATATAACGCTAATTTTGCGCTATCAACGAACGTACCGTATGTACTGACCCTACCGTACCTTACCGTGCAGTGAGAACAGTAGGAGGTAGCATATAATTTCCACGAAATGTTAAAGCCGGCAAAATGGCAAACACCGGCAGACACTGGCAAAATGAATTAAGAGTGCTAAAAGACTTTTTATGATGCCCACCTACGGCGCTATGAATGAATATTAACGTTATCCTAGTGCAAGGTACCTGCTCGAAGGAATCATATATGATTTTTGACTTAACTTAAGGTCAAGGTAAGGCGCTCGACCTACTACAGCCACGCCCAACCGATCCATGTGGCATCCAACGCCCATATACACCTGTCTGTGGGTCCATTTATAATTAAGTTAGTCTTGCCTGCTCCACGCTTGTTTACCACCAGATTCACAAAACACATCACGCAATCATTGTAAAGTATCTTAAACAGCATTTTTTTCTCACTGTTTGCCCAATCGATTCGTTTTGGCCAACAAGGTAATGTGCTCTCTTGTCACACACACACACACACATATGCACACGCGTGGTTTTTAACGACCTTGATTGTATCCCATTTCCATTTTCATTTCCCCTTACCACTTTCATCTTGTTCCGTCTCAGTATCAGTAGTTTTTCCTGTTGTGTAACCAACATTCTTCAAATTGAATCTGAGGCCCTTAAAAGAAACATAATAGACGACAATATAAATCGTATTGAAACTTGAGTTTGGAATAGGTTTTAAGTAGAACTTGAGAAATCCCTAAAATGAAATACAAGAAAAATCATCTCCTGGTAGCAGGCGGGGATTGACTTCTGATCTAATCCGTTTTTAGTTTTGGTAAATACAAGACTCAATATGCAAAAGCAGTTTCTGCCCCCCGGAAACCCACTGTCCTCTTTTCAAGCAAAGGATTGACAAAAGGGTGCAAAAGCAGCAAAGCGCTTAAATGTAAGAGGCGATCGTAAAACTGAAATCCACGCTAAAGCATACAAACAAATAGCCAACAAACAGCGAGATTAGATGGAAAAGTCGAACAGCTTAGACATTGAGCTGAAAAACAACCGTTTCGAGCTGTTTGACTTTTTCAAATATTTGTGCAAGGAAAAAGTTATTTGAGATGTTATTTGATCTGCTGCTGCGGCTGAACACGATTATAGCGGCTAATCGCCACGATAGTCCGATATTTTATTGATCAACATTTGTAAACGATTTGACATGGCCAGGTTGAGAATCCGGCTGGCGTTTCAGGTAGCTGTTAGCTGTGGCTTAACACAGACAACGCCCACTCTTGCAAGTGGCTTTTCCCCTTTCTCTAACCCGATCAGCAGCAATGCGAATTTGCGATTAGGCCTTTAACCCTGGCTTCCTCCTCCTTCTCAAGCCTCCTCCTCTAGCTCACCTTTAGTTTGGCTAATTAAAGGCATTAGTTGTTTGTGGGTCACATGGCTTGCTTCCAGCGAACTTCATTGTCTGCAAAGTTAACATATTTTGCATATTTCGATTGAAAGGAAGCTCTCGAAGAGAGAGGGAGAGAAGAAGTCCGAGTCGAGCCTGCCCACAAACGTGAAAAACATAATCCTAGCGGTTTTGCCACAATGCATCGAAGAAAAGTGTCGGTTAGTAGTACTATGACCACCGTTTCGATACGGTCAAAGTCAAATGTGTTCGAAAATAAGTCAGTTACGTTGTGTAAAGTTTTTCTAAAATTTAAAAATACCCTTCAACAACGAAGTAAGCAACTATCGATCACTTAACTCTAACGTAACGCATAAAGTTATTCAAAGCTCAGTTTATAGCACAAATCCTATATCGATATGTGGCATTCGCGTTGCATCTTCAAAACGCAGGCACCTCTGGCTTTGATTAATGAACAAAGATTGAATAATATTATTTAAATTCGCATATATCCTATACGAAGCGTTGCTAATGGAAAATCGACGACCAACATTGGTTCGTGGATGTGAGAAAAACGCCACCTACTTTTTAAGATGCTTTTCTTATTCAATAGACGATGATGAATAGCTGTTGATCGGTGGCCGATCAAGAGCAATAGCAATTACCAAATCGCATCCAACAGGTTGCTTGATGAAGAAGAAGAAGCAGTGGAACCTCTTTGACGTTTGACGGCAGTCAACAAAACAAATTAATCTTGTGTGTTTGCCATCACTTTCTTCTTGAGCAACGTTGTAGTTTTTTGTTCCTCTCAACATGAACGACCTGAGGAGCATTGCCTACAGATGTTTGATTTCAGCCTGATGCTCTCCCTCTCTCTGTGTGTTGAATCTTTTCAAGTTGTTGTTTGCGGGTTGCAGCCTACCTTGCGCCTTCTGTATAATGATCAATTTGTTTGGCCTCTGATCGTGCCGACAGCGTTTAGCAGTTGCCACTCGATTTTCAACGTCCAGGTCAGGCGGCCTAATGAGTTTTGTAAAATGTGGGTGTATTTGGCAGTGGCTCCTCTTCTCCCCCCTCCTTTCC
Organism: Scaptomyza flava; assembly: GCA_030179655.1. Lineage (NCBI taxonomy): Eukaryota > Metazoa > Arthropoda > Insecta > Diptera > Drosophilidae > Scaptomyza > Scaptomyza flava. The sequence goes on along the minus strand of JARNME010000029.1, from coordinate 6,798,624 downwards.
ACACTGTAACCCTTTTTTTCTGTTTGTGCAAATGACGAATGTGTAAGTGTGGTATAAGACATTTTTGCCAGACAACGCGTCGCCAGCTGAGTTTGGGTATGTTTTGGTTTATTTGGCAGTGTCGTAGCCAAAAGGCAACCTTTTAATAATTTACTAAAGTTGTGGTTTTTACACTTATGCACGAACAATTGTGCAATGAAAAGTTACAAGGACATCGATACAGAGTATCGATTCTTGCATTCCAAATTGAGCTCACATCAAGTTGCAGTACATTAAGTCAATGTCATGCAAGTCTTATCGATATCATTACGTTAAATGCAATTCAAAATGCGCAAACCCTAATAGCTGAACATAACATACAAAATTGATCGACTGACAAAAAAAAAGTACGCCCACTACATAAAATATAAAAAGCATGCCAAATTGGGAGGCTGCAAGCAACTCACAAACACACTTAATTTCCGCTTAATCACTCAGAACACGACCCACATTAAATTGTGGGATGTTGCATGTTGCATGTTGCAAGCTGCTGGCTACCAACTGCTGAAACTTCTTCCCTCCCACTCCAATAGCAAAGATCAAGTCGGCGACAGACGCAAGGGCTCATTTGCATGTTGCTGCTAAGCGTTAAGCGCTTTGAAGGCGTGAATAAAAAAACTCACAAGGCGTTGTTGCCTCATTGCCCTTACGGGGTAGCATGGGGATGTTTATATAGGGTTGGGGGCGATGCAGCTGTAGTCTGCAGTTAGTCTGACATTTGGTTGATTTCAAAAGAAAAACTACAGCCATACAATTTTCCAGGAAAAACTTGCAAGTGCTGTAATCATAATGCTATGGCAAAAAATCCAACGTACTCAAAATGACTATACAAAAATAATAATAAAAATAAATCACATATTATTTTCTACTTACAAATATTTCTATGAATGTAGAAAGTTCCTTCAAAGGGACACGCGACAGTTTTGCCTCAATGGTTGGCCATATAAAACCACAATCATTGGCAATCGCGGGTAACAATCACCGATCTATTATGGCGTGATCAATAGCGCTAACGGTCATAAAAATTCCCTGTACGCTGTAAAAACTCAAAAAGGAAATGTTGAAAAGTTAGAAAACTAAAAATACAAATTGTACAGGCGATCAGTGACCGTGAAATCACAGCATTCTTGACCAAATGATATATGAGCACGCAAAGTTTCCCAAATACGGAAGAAAAAACTTAGAAGGAATACAGTAACAAGCTGAAAATAGCGAACTGAAACGCCAGTGAGGAGTGAGATGTGTATTTTATGACGGTACAGTACAGAATCTTTAGGTCCGTCCTGCGAAAGGTTCCGTTTTGTTGTATGCACTTCTTGTGAAAATTTGCGTGCGCTGCAGTCGTAAGGTATTCAGGTAACTTTCTATTTTCCCTAAGCGAAATAAACTATTTATGTTGGCTTGTCTTTAAAAATTGTGTCAAAAAAGAGCGAGTTGTTTTTTTTTTTTTTGTTTTTTGGGCAAAAGGGTTTTTAGGTTTTGTGTTGACTTTTTGACTTGAACCGTTTAAATTCTATGAAAAATATTTGGTTTGATTTTGAACAAAGAAACGAATTTTTATTCGCTTCAAGCAAGCTGGGAATACAGTGGAAGCTCGAGAACTAGGAAATCTACGAGTTCAATAGGAAGAAGGTAATGTAACAGCGATTACTAAATAAGTTGACAGCTTATACAGTTAATTATGCATTATTTTCAGGTAGGCTCCGCCCACAAAGAAATACACACACACATAAATACGTATATTCATAGGAATTACGCACCCTTAGAGATGACGCCCCAAACTTACCACAAAAAGGCGGCGTGGCGAATGAAAAGTGAAAAATTCGTCTTGCTCTTTTGGTAAACGGTGCGGTTAAAACAGAAATACGGACTAAAAACCAAACAACCAACCATATATGAACACGTTAAGGACAAACGTGTAAAAACAACTCCGGAGGGTTCCTCTTCCTCAGATGACCTTGAAAACGACTCCCTACCGACGCCCATATGTACTTCTTAGAGTATTTGGGTGTATATCTATCGTTCTGGTTTTAGAATTTGTCTCGCATCGTTGGTGCTAATACGCAGCTACCCTAAATACCCTGTATGCCGTAGTACTATGTGCGGTTTAAGTTTTTGGTCGCAGTTTTGGTCGCCGATCTTCATGTCTGCACAGCAAGGTGCATGACCTTAGTGTGTATTTATCTGTTTGGGTTTCGCTCGAAACAACCATAAATATTTTGGGTGATTATTTTAGATAATCTTTGACTAATGTCCTTGGTTTGTTTCGTTTTCATCACTTTTAGACATTAGCTTAATACACTTTGTAACTAGATAATATACAAAAACAAAGTAGTAATATTAATGCTAGTTGATATTGTCACTTATCGTATACAAGCCAAATTGTAAGATTTAATTACAATATTTATTATTTTATCTCTTTTTTGGCTCCCGCCAAAGCTTGAACTGTATTGGAGACTTCAACTAATTTTATCGATTAAGCAATAAATTTTTTATTCAACAATCAAGTATGCAAACATATCGATACTTTTGTAAACCACATGATGACAACAGCATAACTGAATATTAACTACTTTTTTTTTTTAATTATATTAAAATACACTGTTTAGTTAAATTGTATTGATTTCCAGTTTGTGACTGCAAAACTATCGATAGCAACAAAGTTACACTTGAAATGCGGCCCACACACGACACTTATCCATACACGCACACACGCATTCAATTTCATGTCAAAACAAGAGTTGTTTCATCGTTTTTCCAGTAATTAAATCATTAACCTCATATTTATAATCTAACAGAATGTCGGAGCAAAAGACAAACGGAGATGCTGATGATCTGAACAATCTGCTCGACAGTGAGTAAACGAAGAAATGGCAAAGCGTATCGTGTTACAAGCTTATATAACAAAAATCTTTTGCAGATGCCCTGCAAGATTTTGACAAAGCGCAGAGTGGGACCAAGCCGGAAAAGGCGGCGGCCACAGATGGCGCTGAAGTCGCCGCTGGAAGCAACGAAGATCCCGATGCATTTTTCATGTAAGTACATTGCAATTTTGTTTGCTTTGTTCATTGAACTATAATTTTGTATCAATTGAACTTTGGAATTAAAGCGAACAGGCAAAGATTATGGCTGAAAGAATGAACACACTGTTCGGTGGCCCAGATACGCCAAGCGGCGATATACCACCAATGCCACAAGATCCGGATCAGATAATGGCCGGTTTCAAGAAAATGGCCGAAGCCGCCGCTCTAACACTGAGCGGTGAGAATAGTGCAAACGACGATGAGGTCTCCAAGTACTCAGATAGCATTTCCCAGGCCCTTAAGGGTCTGCAAGAAGGCACCGAAAATCTGTCTGCACCCGCTTCTGAAAATGATATTGCCAGCATGTTCAGCTCTATGAACTTCGATGCTGTAAGTAATGCATAGATAGATAACATTGGTCTTTATATTTAAAATGTGATTTTATTAGGGCGGTGAAGCTGATGGCAACAGTTTCTTGCCATTTATGGAAGGAATGATGCAGAGTCTGCTTTCGGCTGAAATTTTACTGCCCAGCATCAAGGAGCTGCTGGAGAAGTATCCCAAATATCTTGAGGAGAATGACTCAAAGCTGTCTGCAGAGGACAAGGAGAGGTAAATATTGTTGCATAATCATCTTACATACAAGCTTACCACACCCAGACTACGTGACTCGCATACATTTGATTACTTAAATTATATACTGTGTAAACATTCAAATCGACTTTTCTATTGCTAATATTCTAATTTATTTTACTTGCGCAGATACCAAAAGCAGATGGAACTTTACAAAGTTATTGAGGGACATTTGCAGACGGAAAAATCTGATGATACGCCCACCGTGAAACGTGAGAAATTCCGAAAAGTTTTGGATGATATGCGAAAGCTGCAGGATTATGGACAACCACCGGCAGAGATATTGGCCGAGACTGGTGGAGATCTGCCATTTGGTGATGCATCTGCAGCTGTTGGAGGACCCCAGTGTCCCACAATGTAATGTTGTTCTATTCAAGGCTGTCGTTCCTCGTGGAGTGCCAATTGCGGAGTGTCGCCCGCACGCCTAACTGTTGAGTGTTGCACATTTAGCAAGATCAATTATTTAAAATTTAATCGATTATCGAACACGGGATGTTTTTTTCTGGTGGCTACAGCTCTGCTCAAAGATAATTAGTTGTTATTTTTATTTTCACTTAACTTTTTTATTTATATACTATTTCACACGGAAAATACAATATATAGGTATATATTTATTTATTCATATTTCAAATCAAAAGCAATGAGACTTTTAAACTATAGGAAGAAGCGACGTCTGGATTCCATATCATGTCGCTTATTGCTGATGATCCATGAGTAATCGCCCGTCTTGCTGTCAAAAGTTCCCTCTTGCAGGGAACGCAACTTAAGGGTGAAACGTGGTCCCAATTCTCTCAGTTTGACACGTTTTCCCTCCTTGTTGAACTCGTAGCGATGATGACGAAAGAATATATAATCACGTTGATTGTGAAATGTGGCAGCGCGTCTGCCACGAAACTCGGGATCATGATGAAATAGTGCGCCCAACATGCGACCCACTGTTAAGCCCAGACGAGTCGTAAAGTTAGTAAGCACAACCTCCGGACGATGCTTGGTTATCTCTTTGTGATCCCGCTTTATGTCTGTGGTCAACTTCACGCTTGATAACTTAAAGTGCGCTGTTGGACCGTTTGGCAAGTGGATGACAAGCAAGCCATTTGGCTGGCGTCTATCCTCATTGATGATGACAACATCCGTAAACTGTTCCCTCTCCGCGCTCTTGCAGATCTTCTTTACCGACGCCTTGTTTCTTATTTTTACAAGTGCATTGGGAAATATGCGTGAGAGTTCTAGGCCAAATTTGCGTGTCTTTGTCACCGGATTGTCGGCGAAAGTGATGAGTACCTTGGGCTCATAGACACGATCAAAATATGTACTGAAATCATCGATTTCCAGCTCTTTGCGCAGCTCCTCGTTGTCCGAGTCATTTAGATTGCTCACTTCTGTTTGATCCTTTTCACGAAGGCTTTCGATTGTGTGACCAGGATTTGCTGGTAAGCCTGCCTTGCGACGAGCGCGTCGCTCTTGCATCTTTTTCTTGTGTTTCTCCTTCTTCATTTTACGGAACAATGCAGTGCGCTGTTCTTTATTTTTCATAAGGCTGAGTGGGTTCAACACAGGCAGACGCGCTTTCTTTTTATCCTCTTCATCGTCATCGTCATCATCATCTTCATCTTCGTCGTTGTCATCACCTTCATAGTCTCCTTCTTCATCCTCACCTTTGTCACCCACAGCATCTTCATCCTGTTGCCCTTTTTTCACAGGATTTTTGGTGTCCATTTCAATGTCACTGTCATCGCTGCTGTCGGTGACTGGCTCTTGTGCTCCATCTGCTGCTTCCTCTATTTCCTCTTCGGCAAGGCTGGAGTCACTATCCGAATCTTCTATTTTTGGTGGCGGTTGTGTCTTTCTCTTTATTTTACCCATATTTTTCAATCAATCAAAAAACAATATTAAACTACAGCAGAGCGGCACGTGTTGATGTTCTTCTTCTAGTCAAAATTGTCATTCACATAATAATTATTGTTGGGTGAATGTCAGCTTTTTCAAAGAATGACAATCAGCTGCTTAAGAGCGTGCCGGTAAAAAGTAAACAAAATAAAAATGGAATTTCGCGTCCTCGAGTTATTTAGCGGCATTGGTGGCATGCATTATGCCTTAAAATGTAAGTACCTATATACATAAAATACCATCAGAAACCTTACATTGTTGAACTTGCAGATGCGCAGCTACCAGGTGAAGTCGTCGCTGCTTTTGATGTGAATACAGTAGCTAATGCAGTTTATGCGCACAATTATGGAACTACCTGTATAAAGCCAAGAAACATTCAAAGCTTAACTGAGAAGGAGGTAAAAAATCTAAATGTCAATATGCTGCTTATGTCGCCACCATGCCAGCCGCATACCCGACAAGGCCTGCAGCGTGACGTGGACGACAAGCGCTCATGTGCCTTTTCCCACCTGTGTTCCCTCATACCGAAATGCGAAACGGTGGAATATGTACTCATGGAAAACGTCAAGGGATTTGAGGTATCCCAGGCGCGTCAACGGTTTGTTGAATCGTTGGAAAAAGCTGGGTTCCACTGGCGAGAATTTATTCTAACGCCCACGCAATTTAATGTGCCGAACACAAGGCATCGCTACTATTGCATTGCGCGCAAGACCAAATCATTCGATTTCGTTGGCGGAAAGATCTGGGAGCATATGCCAGGAGCTAAAACTGATCCCTTCAAACAGTCAACTATTAAAATAGCTGCCATTATTGAGCATCACGCACCGGAAGATACACTTGTGCCAGATGATGTGCTTTCCAAACGAGTGCTCGTAATGGATATCGTTCATCCAACGCAAAGCAAATCTATGTGTTTTACAAAAGGTTATACACGCTACACAGAAGGCACAGGTTCAGTTTTTACCCCACTCACTGAAGAGCAATTCCACAGAATTTTTCAAGAAGTTAAGCAGACTGATATGAATACCAAGTGCATAAGGTCTAATGAGGAACAGCAGCGACGACTGGAACTGCTGCGACCAGTTAAGTTGCGCTATTTTACGCCAAGAGAAGTGGCGCGTCTGATGAGTTTTCCCGAGGACTTTACATTTCCCGCCGAGACAACAAATCGTCAAAAATACCGATTGCTGGGCAACAGCATAAATGTTTGCGTAGTGGGTGAACTGCTAAAGTTGCTAACATCATAGTTATAAAGTTTTGTAAAATAATTGTTTATTTAATAAAGTTTACTTTGTACAACAGATTTCAAATAGCGCCCATAATATCTTTTGATTGATTTAACTTATCGATAACAATAATCATAGCCCTAACTAAGAACTATCGCACATAACTGTTTTTAATATCGAAGTCTCGATAGCAACCATCAGACCCAATAAATCACAAAACTCGGGATACCAAAAAAGAAAACAAAAATATACTTTAGTAATTATTGTTACACTAAGCTGCTTTGGTCAAAATGATACCGAAAAAGATGCCAGTAAAAGATGCGCATATAGTAAAAATCGCTGTTGAACGCGAGAATCACATGGCGCAACTAATAAACCTTGACCAGAGACACCCGCTTGCAAGTATGTGAATAAACAATTATTTATCATTAAAATCCATTAATATTGCTGCTGGTAAGACATTGGAGAAGACTGTTATGGGAAAGCTAACAAAGTAGAGGTTTTGCCTTAGGTGTGTGGTTTGTTTTGCACACAAAAAATGCAGCGACAACGCCCTTTGCGGGTGTGTTTGTATTTGTTTGTTAGCGTCATCGCCCCCCACATTAAAATGCACAGACACGACAGGAAGTCCAAAGTGAAAAAGGAAGGGGCAGAGAAATAAGCTGTTGTAAATGGGTAGGGGAATATGTAAGCAAAGTCACCATGCCATAAACAAATAAATAAATACAACACATTTAAAGATTTAGTATGTTAACGTTGTAATAAATAACAAAAAAGTTGAAAGAAATTAAAACATTAACGCAATCAATGAAACTAATAGAATCATTCAATTAACAGGTAAAATTCAAGAAATATGCAACAGTTGGTCGATTAGTGATCATCAGAATTATGCGCTACAATTCTGCGAGACGAATAACATGAAATATGTGACCGAAAAGAATCGTAATGAGATTAAAAATGGATCGGTGTTGCGCTTACAGTATTCACCCTCGAAGACGGCCAGCGATGCGCTGGAAACATTGATAAATGGCTGCGCATTGGATAAAGCGCAACGGCTTAATGAGCTAACGAAGCTTAGCATGGATCACACATTTGCGCTGGAGTTTATCAAGGAAAAGGGTCTGGACATACTGATCAAAATGATCGAGGATACCAACCAAAAGGATGAGGAAATTCTAAAGTATAGCCTGGCTAGCTTTGTAGAGCTAATGGAGCATGGCACCGTATCCTGGGAAGTGCCGCAAAACTCCTTTGTTGCACGCAACATTGAAATCGTGCGCAATTTCCAAAAGTATCCCACAAAATGTGGTGAAAGTGCGCTTTCCAATCTGGAGAACATTGTGCAGAGCAGCAGCAAGTATGTGCTGGTAGCTGAGGAAATTAAACTGCAGGATATTTTGCGGCTGCTTCAGGAGGTCAACTCGCCGGTAATGCGGCAAAATGCTATTGCACTGCTCAATGCACTTTTCATGAAGGCAGATGAGTCCAGGAAACGCGCGATTTCCCACACCATCAGTGCAAAACAATATCGCCTGGCTTTAATTGGCAACGAATTGAGCACCGAGATGACCCATCAGCTGTATGTGTTGCAGACTCTAACGTTGGGTCTGCTCGAGAAGCGTATGCGCATGAAGATGAACGCACAGGATCAGGATGCTCATGAGAAGATTAAGGAACTGCGTCGTATTGCTTTCGATGATTATGCCGGCACGCTTAGCTTGAATGATGATATAAGACGCGGTGGCAGCAGTGGTGGCGGCTCCGGCGGTGGCAATGTTAACTTTTCACAATACTACAAGAAACTCGGCTTCAAGTGCGACATCAATCCTGCTCAGGATTTTATCGAAACGCCACCAGGTAACCAATTAAATATTTTTTGTTTTGTCAAATACCTAATACTTATACCTACAGGCATCTTGGCACTGGACTGCATGGTATATTTTGCACGTAACTATACGCAGCAATACACGAAGATTGTGCACGAGAATTCTTGCCGTGCGGATGAGCATGAATGTCCATTCGGACGCACCTCTATTGAGTTGGTAAAGCTGTTGTGCGACATTTTGCGGATTGGTGAGCCACCCGCAGAGCAATCGGGTGACTTTCAGCCCATGTTCTTTACACATGATCAGCCGTTTGAGGAGTTTTTTTGCATTTGCGTCATTACACTGAATCGCACATGGAAAGATATGCGCGCTACAGCCGAGGATTTCCAGAAAGTATTCAGTGTTGTGCGAGAGCAAATACAGCGAACATTAAAACTGCGCCCCGAAAATTTGGAAGACTTTCGCAGCAAGATTGCGTTGCTGACATATCAGCAGATAACAACACTGCGCCAACAGGAGCGCACCTCAAAGGAGGAATGCGATTCGACGGCTTCGGCTATTGTCAAGCTTAAACAGAAAATATCACCACAAATTGTGGAGCTGATTAAGCAACAGCGTCTCTCATTTTTAGTGGAGGGTAAGTCGAATTTAGTTTTACATATTTAAAAACTTTACTTATATTATTTATTAAATTTTATTTTCAGGCACACGTTTTTCCAAATATTTACGCGGCACACGTACCAAAGATAAGTTTTGGTATGCACGTCTTTCGCCCAATCACAAGGTAATACACTACGGCGATTGCGATGAAAAGAATATACCAACGCTGGAGGAGCTGCCTAAAAAGTTGCCCATCATTGACATCAAACAGCTGCTGGAGGGCAAAGAGTGTCCGCATATGAAAGAGACGCGTACACGTAAATCAGCTGTGAATTTAGCATTTTCAATAACATTCGAGAGCATGGATCACTCGACATTGGACTTTGTGGCACCGGATGAGAGCCTGTTCAATTACTGGACAGATGGCATTAATGCGCTGCTTGGCCAGGAAATGAGTAGCAAACAAAAAAAGGAGGACTTTGACACGCTGCTCTCAATGGAAATCAAGTTGCGTCTACTTGATACGGAGGGCGTGGACATTAGCAAGGATCCGCCGCCCATTCCCGAAGATCCAGAGAACTATGACTTTTGTTTCGAGGGCTAAACGTCTTGGATATCGTTTCAGTATGCAATAATAATTATTGTTTTTATCTTTTTTTCAAAACATCCCACATCTCCAAATTACATGCCAAAGTGTACCCAATATATATATAGGAAAGCAAGGAATCATTTCTGTTCCGATCTGATTACCTAGTATTAGCTGTGCAATTTTTTAACAAATGAACAAAGGAATCAGTTCATCGCTGCGTTTAGCCATTTAGTCAACATTTAAACATACATTTACATTTTTCTTTAATTAATTATGTTAAGAATATAATTTTTAATATTAATAGAGATTCATTAAATACAACATTTTATAGATAACAATTTTTTGTACAACAAAATTAAATAACAAGATAAGCGTATTCTTTTTTTTATGCTAGTCATAACAAGTTCCAAAAAATTGCACCATTTCAAAGTGCTTAAGCATGTATCCTTGCAAATTTAAAGATCCTTGCAGGCTTTGAAAACTTTTTACTTTGTCCTTTCTGCAAGGATAATATGAAGTGCAATTATAACTGAATGTTTCCAACAAATAAATGAGCCATATCTTGATGTAAGCACTTAGCCTGGGGCAAAATCAAAGCATAGTCTCTGCCGCCTTAGAGCGGTGACTATCGCTATTATCCACGCACGGGCACCTTGCGCCGGCGAGCATTTGCGCGCTCCTAGCTTCTTAATCATATGTTATCCTCCAGCAGCAGGTCGGTATCATCACCTCGATCCGGCAAACAGACAAAGAACTCCAACAGATTTAGTACCGGTCCACGCGAGAAAGGATTCTGATAGCGTCCACGTTTATCCCGCAAATATGGGTAGCGCTTGTAATTGAACATTTCATTTGTGGTAAGGTTCATGCAAGCATGAAGGATCTGTAAAGGAATAGGAAAATCTGTAACTAAACATCGAATTGGAAGTTTCTCTCCAATCATTTCTTACCGATGTACATGTGAGTATCCAGCCAAGTCCGCAGAAAACAATCGCCTCGATGAGTCCCAAAACATATAGCATTGTGAATCCCTCGATCATGACGCAGTAGCATGCAAAGTAAATGGTAAATGAACAGTTGACAGCAACCGAAAGGACGAATAGGAAGAACCACATGCGATTCCGTAAACCAACACAATTATAGATAAACGGACAATGATGGTCAAAGTAGGAGACGCAACGATTGCAGACGCGACAATGCTTGGCACGCAGCGGACGCAGGCAGCGACAGCTGTGGCACAGCCGGGTAAGCATCACATTCCTTTTCTTAAGCTTGTCAAAGTAAGGGATCTGCTTGATGGCACGATAGTAGGCATCCGAGCTCAATGGTATATAGCCGGGATCACGACGATTGGCAATGGCCCAGCTGACCCACATGACCACATTCCAATAGATGAAGCAATAATGCGAACGACGCAAGATATTCCATGTTATGGGAATGGCGCGTATCATGTACATGGGATAGCCCCAGAGAAGCACAGAGAAGAGGAAGAGGAACAGTGGTCCCTTGGAATCTCCAGCGCCACCAAAGAGCCAACCCCAACTCTCTGACACAGACGGTATCCAGCGTGACTTCTTCTTCACCTCACCATACAGGTGACGCACCACATCCTGATGCTGATGCGCCTGTGCCAGCATAATTGGTGTCTTGCCATTCTTATCGCGTGGCTCCAGATCCAACTGTGATTTTTCGCAAAGCAGACGCACACAATTGATGTTGCCAGAAAGGCAGGCCAGATGCAATGGCGTTGATCCAAAGTTATCCGTCTTTTGCAGCTCCACACCCGAGTACATAAGCAGGCGCATCAGATCGCCATGACCCTTATATGCTGCCCAATGAAGTGCCGTGTCGCCATTGATATCCGTCAGATTGTTAAGTGCACCCATGCCCAGCAGATAGGCAGCTGTTGCAGTGCGTCCGTACATGCAAGCCAGGTGCAGTGGCGTAAGTCCCTTGAAATCCGCAGCGTTTACGGCGACACCAGCTTGTAGCAGCACCTGAACCACAGAGGCGTGGCCCTTACGGCAGGCCCAGTGTATTGGACGAGGTCCCTGGGTGCCCAGGCAGGGCAGATCAATGGGAGCCGTGCGCTCAATTAAATACCGCATCATTTGAACATTTCCATTCAAGGCAACCCAATGGGCCGGCGTGTAACCATGTCGATCCCTTGCGGACAAGCATTCCATGCCAAATTTCTCCACTAAATTCTCGACTTCGCTAACCTCGCCATTCTTAATAATATCAAAGATATCATCCAGATTAACAGTGGCTCCGTCCAAGCCCTCAAACAATAGCATATTGCTGTCGTGATCGTTTCCAGCACCATTGCTGGGCACACCATTGGCTCCTGGCGAGGAGTGGGGACGATGATCAATGTCGATATCAATGTCAGCATGGGCGTGACCATCTTCCTCCATGTTGCATGATGATGAGGCCGTTAGGGGCAGCGCCCAAACACTACGCGCTGCCCCCGGACTGGGGTGTACCTTGCTCGAGGCCACGTTGTAGAAATCGAATTCTACGCCAAGACGGTCCGCTGTGCCACCTAATAGCGGTGGTTGGTGGTGCAACGGATTTTCCAGTAGATGGGCAATTTTGTTGGCTTTTCAAGCGACCGTGGGTCTTTAAAAGCGCTTTGATTGACGATAAACAAACACACAAAACAACAGAACAGCAATTATGTCAGCAGGCTGAAAATCAATATTTACTGCGAATGTAGGACACTCGAATTCGAATTGGCGCCAATTAGGTAAACAGCTGCAACCAAAATCCTTCCGATAACATTTCGATATACGAGCTCATTGCTGTTGTTCCCTGCCGTTAGCCCTATCCGCCAAAAAACTATTGCCGGCTTTAGCTATTTTCAACAGTTTTAAGTCTCACAATTTTGCTATCTGACCTTTGAAGATATTTCATTCAGTAATTAAAAGTATTTCACATTTATAAAAATATAGTTGTTCACTTATTAAAAAGCTAAAACACAAAATTGCTGCAGTTTTTCAAGAGCAAATCACTGTTAATAACATTTAAGCAGCATGTTGCGTTAACAGTGCAGAAAAGAAGCAGAGAAACTGCAAGAAGAACAACAACGTGCAGTCGGAATGGGTGACAACGTGGTGACAGAGTTAAATAATTTGGATTTAAATAAGCAGAAGGCATGTTAGAATCCTTAAAATTGCATTCGTTTCTATAAGAACATTAACGTAATTAAGTTATGCTGAAAGTGCTGCCAATTGTTGGTGCACTAAGAAGCAACAACGTAAAATCTTTGCACAATATTCGAGTGCTGTCGCTGGCCAAAAATCAACAGCAGTTTATACAATCGCAACAACAACAACTACATCAGGGCATACGCAGCAATCGGTGCTACGCAACTTTGGTTGGTGTTCCCGCTTGCAATTGTGTTTATAATCTAACAGTTTTATTGCCACATCATATTTACCTATGCATATGTACATACGTGTGTGTATTGTCTATATCAAACGCCAAAATTAATCACAGCCACCGGCTACTGTGACGTCACTAACTTGAACAGCAATTACAACTCCTCTCTCTTCTCATTCTGACAAAATGTAATTGTTTTATTGCATCAGCTCTTTGGAAAGTAGATAAAAGCAAAGTGTAAATTAGGGCCAACCGAAATTTCTGTTATATACTGACAACTGTGTACACCAAAACAGCAACAACAACACAAAAGCATACACCGAAAAATCATTAACTATAATTGCTTTTTAACCGTGTACTTTGCTTACGTAGCTAACGAAGATTGTAACGTTTTAAATTTTACTACTGCATCAGCTTTTGAGTTTTTATTGATTTTTCATTTCGTTCACATTGCAGGCTGCTAAAATGAAGAAGGAGAAAAAAGATAAACCCGCAGGAGCCGGCGGCGGCGACACTCGCAAAGGTAATTAAAACAAACTATTAAACTAATATTAACATTAACCCAATTTCAATAATGCTTCTTTGCAGAGCTTAATCCCTGGCCAAAATATATCGAGGAGCGTAATGTGCTCTGGGAGAAGTGCAAGGTGGAGTATCTAGCTGAATTAGCTGCCAAGCCGCGCACAGCCATTAAGGTGACACTACCCGATGGCAAACAGGTGGACGCTACTGCTTGGGAGACGACACCCTATGATGTGGCAAGTGGCATTAGCAAGGGTCTAGCCGATAACACAGTTATTTCCAAGGTTAACGGTGAGGTTTGGGATTTGGATCGCGTTTTGGAAAGCGATTGCAGTCTGCAGTTGCTCAAGTTCGATGATCCCGAAGCCCAGGCTGTGTTTTGGCACAGCTCGGCGCATATTATGGGCGAGGCCTTGGAGCGCATCTATGGCGGACATCTATGCTACGGTCCGCCCATCGAAAGTGGGTTCTACTATGACATGCATTTGGATGGCGAGGGCGTAAGAGGAACTTCAGCTTCACACTAAGCTTTTTTTAATAACCTTTTCTTGTGTTTTTAGATCTCCACAAATGATTATGGCGCAATGGAGACGCTGGTCAAGCAGATTGTCAAAGAGAAGCAAAACTTTGAGCGTCTAGAGTTGAAGAAAGCCGATTTGTTAGAGATGTTCAAGTACAATGAGTTCAAGGTGCGCATACTTAACGAGAAGGTGACCACAGATCGCACAACGGTCTACAAGTGTGGCTCGCTGATCGATCTGTGTCGGGGTCCGCATGTGCGTCACACCGGCAAGGTGAAGGCACTGAAGATCACCAAGAACTCGTCGACCTATTGGGAGGGCAAAGCAGATGCAGAGTCGCTGCAGCGTGTCTATGGCATCTCATTTCCTGATCCCAAGCAGCTCAAGGAGTGGGAGAAACTACAGGAGGAGGCAGCCAAGCGGGATCATCGCAAGATTGGACGCGAACAGGAGCTCTTCTTCTTCCACGAGCTATCGCCTGGCTCCTGTTTCTTTCAACCACGCGGCGCACACATCTACAATACGCTGATGAACTTGATTCGTGGCGAATATAGGAAACGCGGCTTTCAGGAGGTCATCTCGCCAAACATTTACAATGCCAAACTTTGGATGACATCAGGCCATTGGCAGCACTATGCAGACAATATGTTTTCCTTCGAGGCAGAGAAGGAGAAGTTTGCATTGAAGCCCATGAATTGTCCGGGTCATTGTCTGATCTTTGACAATCGTAATCGCTCCTGGCGCGAGCTGCCCCTTCGCATGGCTGACTTTGGTGTGTTGCATCGCAATGAGCTTTCGGGTGCCTTGACTGGACTGACACGAGTGCGTCGCTTCCAGCAGGATGATGCACACATTTTCTGTGCACCTGAGCAGATCAAAAGCGAAATGAAGGGTTGCCTGGACTTTTTGCGTCATGTGTACACCATCTTTGGCTTCTCTTTCCAGCTGGTGCTGTCCACACGTCCGGATAAGTATTTAGGTGAACTGGAGCAGTGGAATGCTGCTGAGAAGGCGCTGGCTGAGTCACTCAATGAGTTCGGCATGCCCTGGAAGGAGAATCCGGGCGATGGTGCCTTCTATGGTCCCAAAATTGATATTACCATTATGGATGCACTGAAGCGGCCATTCCAATGTGCTACCATACAGCTGGATTTCCAGTTGCCCATACGCTTCAACCTCAACTATATTGCCGACGATGGCGAAAAGAAGCGTCCAGTTATCATTCATCGGGCCATCCTTGGGTCTGTGGAGCGCATGATTGCCATTCTCACAGAAAACTATGCCGGCAAATGGCCATTCTGGCTATCACCGCGCCAGGTCATGGTCGTACCGGTGGGCCCCGCCTACGATGAGTATGCCAAGTCTGTGCGAGATCAGCTCCATGCTGCTGGCTTTATGAGCGAATCCGATTGCGATGCAGGCGATACGATGAATAAGAAAATACGAAATGCTCAGCTGGCTCAGTTTAATTTCATTCTGGTGGTGGGCGACAAGGAGCGCTCCTCGAATACAGTTAATGTTCGCACCCGGGACAACAAGGTGCATGGCGAAGTTACCGTTGCGGAACTGATTATCAAACTGCAAAAGATACGCGATGAGTTTATCACAAATGAGGATAACTTTTAGATCCCGACTCACTCTATACTCAAAATGTAACCTATTTATATATTATATTCAATTTTTATAATTAGCTTTGCAGAGCAAAACTAACGGCATTTTTTCAGTTACATCTTTACGCTTAACATCCATGAAATTCTTAAATAAAAATAAAGCCAATGTTGTCAAGCATCAAGGCTCTAGTAAATATTTTTTTGAATTTTGCATGAGAATTGCAGCATCCTCTAGTCGAATAACAAATTTCCACAGTCAGTTTATCGTTCATTTTGGTCAAGATATATAAATTGCTCGAACATATGTCGATAAGATAAATATGAATGACGATGAGTCATTTTTAAATGACTTGCTAAAAGTTTTTAAAATGAAGAAGTAGAGAAAGGGGATTTTTAATATTGTTTTTGTTTTTTTAATTTATTTCTAATGCTTATTATGTTTAGTTTCATTATTTGATTTATTAAAAATTGCGTTTCGTATTTCAATTTTGTAAGCTTTTGCTTGTTGCGTAAAAAATGCACAAAGTTTTCACTCTCTCTCTCTTTCGCTAATCGAAGCAAAAATTGTTAATATGTTTTTAGTGTTAATTGTTTACACTGCCTGTTTCATAAAAATACATATTCATATATAAATATACTCATAAGATGCCAAGTTCTGCGCCGCCAACCAACTGCAATTGCTGTGCCTCTAAAAAATTAAAGTAATACCAAAACAAAACCGGACAAACAAAACGGATCCTTTCAAGTCACCAAATAAAACTGGAAATTGCTGGCTTATGATCTCTTCTTAAGGTGGCGGAGTGGGTGTTTGAACACAAGCTGGCTCAATGGTATCTCTATGCATTCAAAGGATGAGGAATATTAAGGCAAACGGCACACACAATTTTGGAATGTTGTTTGCGTTTAGTGTTCTATTTGTGATCGTAATTTTGTTGATGTTGTAAGTACAAGTAATGAGAGAGTTGGAAAAGCTAGGTTCACGCATGCCTGATAAATAGTTGGGTTAACTATTAAAAATTTTAAGATTTTTATCATGTCAAAAAGTTAGCATTGCACAGAAATTTAATAATTATACTTTTCATTTTACTAGAATACAGAATTGACAGGCATTTTAATTCCCAGCTAACGAACACATTGTGAACCGCGCTTAACTATTTAGCATGGAGATTAAGATTAGGCGCATACTTATAATGCAATGCATTTGTTTAACGTAGTACATACATATTATTTAGCCAATTTGCGTTAAATTAGTTTTTTTTTAGTCTATTTATGTTTTTTTTTGCTATCATTTTGTTTTATCATTATTTTTTTTATATATATAAATAAACTTAAACATAAGAATTGTGTTTGTATGTGTGCATCTCATGTTTATCTTGCATTTTAATCGGCATTTTCATCATTTTAGCCCGCTGCCCACATACGTACAACCGGTGTACACCCAGCGCATGTGTGTGTGTCAGTGTGTGTTTGTGTGTGTGTGTGTCGAGGTCGTAGCGGAGGTTGTGAAGTAGGATAGGAAGGATTGGGGTTATGGGTTGCTCAGTTTTAGCAGGCACAACCACCTTCGGGATCCTTTGTCTCATTGGGCGAGTCCTTAAGCACAACCTCTTGCATATCCTCCGATGGTTTATTCTCCGTGGAATCCATGCCGGGCAGCGCCGCTGCAACGCGCCTAAACAGTTGTTTAACATTGTAGCCGGCCTTGGCGCTGGTCTCAATGAACATCACATTTAGCTCTTTCGCCTTGCGTTCGCCCTCCTCGGTGGACACTTGCCGTTTGTCGGACAGATCCGTTTTGTTGCCGACAAGCATGATGATGACATCACTGCCTCTCTCCGTGCGCACGTCATCGATCCACTTGGACGTCTGATGGAATGAGTTTGTGTTCGTGATGTCGTAGACGACAACGGCGACGGTGGAGTCGCGTATATACGAGGGTATCAGTGAACGGAAACGCTCTTGGCCCGCCGTGTCCCACAATTGCAGACGCACTGTCCGATCCTCCAGGTACATTGTCTTTGATAAAAAATCAATACCAATTGTCGCCTGATAGGTGTTGTCGAAGCTGTCATACATGAAACGTGTAATCAGCGACGTTTTCCCCACACTCTGTTCGCCCAGGAACACCAGTTTGAATTTCCGCAACGGATTGCCAAAGTCACCGGATGACATGTTTATGCTTTTCTTAGTGTTTCAACTATTGTACGTGTCGTGTCGACTTTTTCTTAATTGTAGGTTTGCTGACCTCTCCTCTCTTTCTCGTCTCTCTTACGCACTCTCTCCACCTTTTGTTTTGCTATTTGGGCGTGATACTTTTGCGGCTTCTGCTGCACACGTTGCACTTTATTTTGCTTCTTTAAATAGTCAGATACACTTTTTAATCGTATATTTTTCACTACCGCTAAGTCAAACTATTAGCGTAGTAGTATTAACAAAATTTTCATGGAAAAAGTTAGCCACCGAGTCGATCTGAGTCAGTGGTAGGGATGGTTATCGATATATAATCTATATCGATAACGGCCAGATAAGCCAGTTGGCAAAATATGCAACATACTAAAAATACATGTCACTCATCGAATACTATTTAACTGCATCGTGCAATGCCTAACTGTTGTCAAAATTCAAACACATGTTTTGTAGCAAAACTTTTGATTTGCCTTATCGCCTAAGGAAAATATAAAACTTTTGTCAAGAACTCACTTAAGATATTCAACTTATCAGTTTGCTTACATATATGTTTTTCCAAGAACCTACTTGAGAATTAAATTAAATATATAGTGCATAAACAGAAATTGGTTTACATATGTCTCATACAAAAAAAGTGTGAGTCCCACATTGTTATTGCTATAATTAATCTGACCACCCTTCCAATTAAAACAAACGCTTATCTCAAATGTGTTAGGCGCAAATTAAAATTTCTTATCATTTTTGATACAGAGACGTGCAAAAAATTTCGTATCTCGCTTCAATTTAAAGGGCACTCGATAATGCGAAATGTAAACAGTTCCCCGAAAGCCACAACGATGAACGGCTACTACTACTACTTCTATCTGGTCGCGTGCCTTTTCGTATTTGGCTTCAGCGGAGTATCTGCGGCGCTTGTAAGATCAGCCCATGCGGAAATGGAGCCCCATGGACGTGTTGTGGGCGGCGCTACTGCATCGGTTAACAGTGCACCCTATGCGGTGTCCATGCAATACAAAGGCACCCATTACTGTGCCGCCAGCATTATTAATGCCAAATGGCTAGTGACAGCCGCCCATTGTCTAACCAATCGTGCTCAGGTCCTTGCAAGTACCCTGGTAGCTGGTAGCAATGCTGTGGCCGGTACTGCATCCACTACGCAAAAGCGTAGCATCACCCATTTTGTTATTAATGATCTATATACTGGCGGAACTGTGCCCTATGATATTGGTTTGGTATACACATCTACTGCGTTTACTTGGACCGCTGCTGTGTCGGCCATCAGTTTGCCAAAATCTGGTGTAGTGCCAACCGGTACTGCTAATTTATATGGCTGGGGAAGTACCTCAACGACTAGTACGGCCAAATATCCGAGCGTGCTTCAAGTGGCTGCCAACGTACCGATCATAAGCTCGAAATCGTGTGAGGCGGCTTTGGGCAGTAAAGGAGCAGATGTGCATAGTACAAACTTGTGTACGGGTCCTCTTACTGGCGGTGTTAGCATCTGTACGTCGGATTCTGGTGGTCCCCTGGTCCAGGGCAACGTTCTTATTGGCATAGTATCGTGGGGAAAGTTGCCATGTGGTCAGGCTAACTCACCCTCTGTCTACGTCCAGGTGTCTTCGTTTACATCGTGGATAGCGGCCAATCAAAAGGTCCTATAACGCATTTTGATCATTTTTATTTATTTTATAAATAAATAAATACCAGCAAATATTAGTGTAGTATTTTAAGCTATTGGTATCTTTCAATTCAGTGCAATACGAGCTTTTTGGATTGTTGGTCACGCTTTAAAGTGCATTCTTAAGTTATCGATATTATTAATAGAGCCATTGTCTTGCACTACTATCGTGTGTAGGGCGACAAAAAAGAAAAGAATTCCAAAAATTACAGGTCAAGCATTTAATTAAAAAGTTTAGTAACTGTGGCACAATGGAAGTCGAAACACCGACAAGTGAACACATCAGAGAGTTTGCCGATGTTGATATTAATAACGGCTCAGCGTCTGGTGCATCCGACGATGAGGAGGAGGAGGAGGTGCCAGCGCCGGGCAGTGTAACGTTGGAACATGAAAGTGATTTATTTGTATCGGCAATATCTCCAAGTGAAATGCATGTAAGTTCCGCTAGTTATGTTATTATTTATTTCTTAATAAATTAATGTTAATTGTGCGTTGCAAATGGGCGGCGTTCGTTATTATTCACTTTATCATGATTTCTTAATGTTTGATGTGTGTGACAGCGTCACAATGCTGCTGCCGCCCCTCGCAACGCTATTTGAATCCATTTGTTGCTTACGCTTATTATCGCATTGCAATACTAGTGTAAATGTTTATGTCTGTATGTTCGTAAAATTTTGTTGGTATTTTATTGCAGCGTCGCATTTCCGCTAGCAATCTGGAGGAGGTGCTGACAGATGATGGAGATTATTTTATACAAATTGTCGTATCTGAACCACAGAAAGTTGGCGATGGTATGAGCTCGTATTTGGCATACAAGTGAGTCACCCCGAAAACATTATCTCCCAATGCCCTTTGCCAATAACGACGCCTTTTGTTTTTATAGGGTGACAACAAAAACAAACATTCCAAAATTTAAACGCACTGAGTTTAGCACTTTGCGACGATTTAGCGATTTTCTGGGTATACATGATCTATTGGTGAACAAGTACTTGCGAATGGGAAGGATTGTACCGCCGGCGCCGTCAAAGAATATAATTGGTAGCACTAAGGTGAAGATGAGTCCACAGCAATCGGAGGCAGGAACACCGATTAATCAGGAATGGATAGAGATTAGGCGTGCGGCACTGGAGCGCTATGTGCATCGCACTGCTCAACATCCGGTGCTACGTGTTGACCTGGATTTTATGAATTTCTTGGAGAGCGATCAGGAGCTGCCACGTGCCGTTAATACATCGGCTCTCAGCGGTGCTGGTGTTATTCGACTATTCAACAAAGTTGGCGAGACTGTCAACAAGATAACATACAAAATGGATGAGAATGATCCATGGTTCGACGACAAGATAACCGAAGTAGAGAATTTAGATGCAAATCTTCAAAAACTTTCGTCGGCATTGAAATCGCTAACATCCTCGCGTCGGGAGTTGTCAGTGCTGACTGGCCTGGTAGCCAAATCGGCTGCAATGTTAAGCACCTGTGAGGAGCACACTGGATTGTCACGGGCACTGTCCAATCTAGCTGATGTGGAGGAGAAGATTGAGTTGCTTCGATCGGAACAGGCCAATTCCGACTTTTATATACTGGCCGAGTTTGTCAAGGACTATTTGGGTCTGTTTAGTGCCATTAAATGCATTTTCCATGAGCGAGTCAAGGCATTTCAAAATTGGCAATACGCCCAAATGCAGCTATCAAAGCGCCGTGAGAATCGCGGTCGTTTCGAGCTGGCCAATCGAGCCGACAAACTAGATCAGGCGCAACAAGAGGTTGAAGAGGTTGGATCAACAGTCTAATTTGATTTATGTGTTTATATTTTAATGATTTCTTGCTATTCTACAGTGGCAGGGCAAGGTGCAACGTTGTCAGCAACAATTTGATGATATTTCGTCGGAGATAAAGCGTGAAATGGAACGCTTTGAGCTAACAAGAGTGAAAGACTTCAAAGCAAACATTATCAAGTACATTGAAGTTCAAATGGCTCATCAGCAACAGGTATAGATTTGTCCTAGCTCTTTGGTGCTAAATAAGAAAAGAATAGTTTTCAGCTTTTAATAAATTTTTTCTTAAATCGCACAGATCATCAGCTACTGGGAGGCCTTTGCACCATTTGCCCGAGAAATTGTTTAACTTGATTCCAAATCGCCAGATGCATTTCCAACAAAATGTTGAATTAGCAGCTTAAGCGGCATAAAGCTAAAATTATTAAATCTTTATAATGTGCGTGTGCTAATTTTTGCGGGACCAATGATGTCGTCACCAGGCGCTAATCTTGAAATGAAGCCGCTGTCGAAGCTTTTGGACATTGGCTAACGCTTTAAATTCCTCTCAATAATTCGTACCTCTTATGGTATTACTCTTGCAGAAAAAAGTTAAACTTTTCTTACAAATGCATTCAAACACACACACAAAAACATACATTTGCAAATACATATATACATATATATATATATATTTTTATTCTTACACAGTAATTATTATTATTATTGCAAATGTTGCTTTTATTTTTGTAAATGTATACAAAAAACTATGTTTACTATACTATGGTGTAGTCTACATGTCGCAGAACGCGAAATTATTCTCATTCTATGTTCGGTATTATCTAAACAAACAAAAAATAACTTCAATGAAGCCAGTTATTAAATGAAAGTGCAAGAAACAAATTAAAAAATGAAATTTAAAAGTGATTGAATAAGGAAATAATTTTTCCCCAATTGTTGTTGGTATATATTTATTCCTAAAAACATTTTGTAACATGACAAAATAGCTTAAACAAATAAATTTGTAAATATGTATGTATGATGAAAGATTAATAATTAATAATTGTGTGAAGCAGCAGAAGGTTTTAGCGCCATTTAACTGCTAACAATATCGATTATATCGATAACATAGATAACGATAGGCAAAAGATAGTCTGCGCTAACTGTGAATAGTAAACAAAGCTTGGCATGTGAATGGTGAAATTATAACGCGAATATTGTATAGTCATTGCGTCTAGCTCTTTCTCGAATCTTAGATCAATTCTAGTTTTATAATAAAAACCGTCTCAAGCCATTAAACGTATTCACTTGGTCACAAAAAACGAAGGTGTAAGTACACAAAATGGAATTTCCACATTTGGGCCAACACTGCAACGAAGCAACATGCAACAGATTGGGTAAATTTTTTTAGCTGCATTCAGAGCCACTGAAATTAATAATGAAAAAATAAAATGTTTCGTTAGATTTCCTGCCCTTTAAATGTGATTCATGCGACAAGGTGTTCTGTGCCACGCATTACAACTATGAACGCCACAATTGCCCAGGTGCTCGTCGGAAAGATTTTCAAGTGCCTATCTGTCCGCTGTGCGGAGAACCAGTGCCAACTGCTCCAGGCATTGAACCGGATCAAACAGTTACCCAGCACATTGATAAGCAATGTAAATCGGATAGTAAAAAAATCTACACAAATCGCTGCCATGCCAAAGGCTGTAAACGAAAAGAGCTAATTCCCGTGCAGTGCTCGCAATGCAAATTAAATTTCTGTCTACGTCATCGTCACACCAGCGACCATGAATGCCAACCTCCCGCCACTACTAGTACAACATCGAGCATATCACAAGGCGTCTTTAAGATATTTTCTGATACCCGCGCCAGGGCAGCGCAGGCGGCTGAAAAACGTCGCCAAGCCAATCCCAAAGGATTAGAAGTTCCGACAGCAGCAGCAGCTGCCGTTGCGCAACGCACCCGTGTTGAAAATATACAGGGAAATATGGTAAGTCTATAAATTTAAAAGCTCATAACAAAAATGTACAATTTATTTTTAATTGTCCTCCAATCAGACGGAGGATGAAGCATTGGCGCGTGCCTTAGCCCTTTCTATGATGGAAGAGGATGACGCAGCTGATAATAATGGTCGCACAACATCCACAAATAATGCGCAGCGCACGACGACTGTCGGAGGTCAACCAGCGAATAACAAGGATAAATGCTCGCTCTCCTAAAGTTCAAATGCCATGCCAAATAACACATATCCATCACTTGACCAGCGGCCTGTGTGCTGCCCTACTGTTAGGTGTGAGTTAGTAAAATTTATTCGTCATTATTGTTGCAACTATGTATGTTGATAATTTATTTATTTTTTTGACTTCGTCACATTCTTTTGCATGCTTAAGGCTGCTTAGCAAAAATAATTTAATCGCGCCTGTAATTTCACTTTCACAAATAGTTTACGCTTTTGGTGAAAACAGGCGTAACTGATAGCTCTACTTGGGAAGAATAAACTGTAATATAGTACATGTTGAATTGCTTAGATTTATAAATACATTGATTTTTTGGGGGTCTAACATATATTGCATACTACTCTGGGCTGATCAGTGTTGATGTCTGTTCTACAAGTACATCTTCAACAGTTGTTGCGGTTGTCGCCTGCTCGCCTTCAATCTGGTCGACTATTTGCAGTTCCTTGGCCTTATCGCTCTTACTTTCCACAGCTATTGCAGTATCCACTTTGCTGGTTGCATGCGCGGTTTCAGGCTCTTCTACAACGACAGCTTGAGTGTGCTCCGCCTTGTTGGATACGGAACTATGTTTTCGAGCAAACGTTGCACCATCCACTGAAGATGAAGTGCTGAGTTTCCGCGCTGCTGCTGCAAAACTGGCGACACCTTCCGCGGCCAAGATGCTGGCACTTGAAAGCAGAATGGACACTTGTTCGGCAGAGGGGCAACTTGTGATGATCATATCATCCGCTGAATAACCATTTGTGGTTAACAACTGCTCCAGCTTAACAAAGGATTGGATGATGTTGTTCTGCAAAACATATGAATTAATAAGTTCCGCTTAAAAGTAACAAAAAAATAAACTTACGCGTATGGGCCGAAAGATTATGAACTCGGTATCACGATTGCTTAAATAGAGCTGCATGGCGCGTTGCAACACCGCCAGCTTAGACTTGATCAGACGCTGCGTCTCCTGAATAATGCTGCTTATCTGCTGTGGACTTGCCCAGCTGCTTTGACGCAGTACATAATTGATTTTTCCTAATGGTGAAACTGGCGTCGCTGTTGCCGCTTTTGTTGTGTCATGCGCCAGAAGCGCCTGCGCCTTGTCGAGGAATGTGACAAGCGGACCGGCAAGCATGTGAACGGCATCTTTGATGTACTGTTCGCATACCGTCTTTAGTTGACGATCCACTTCTTTGCGAGAGTCCAGCAAGTGCTCCTTAATTTGAGGCGTACCCTCGAGCAGGAATTCAAGCAATGCATTGTTACTGCCCATGGAGAACAGCTGTTTGCGCTTTTGAAGCAGACCAAAGGCGGCCGTTTTCACCTTGCTAAAGTCCAGCGAAGTCTCTTTTATTGTAAAATCCACACGGAATGGTGCAATCTGTTCGCGCAGTATGAGCAAGTGTTTAACCTCAAAGAGTTCACCATCAATTGGCGTTTTGGCCGCAGATATCTTAATCGCTGCCTGCGAAACACTCTGTACGCAAAGCTTCAGAGCCTCCTGGGATAAGCCCTGGAATATGGGTAAGTCAACGCAACGATATAGACGCGAAAGGCAGACCAGAGTTCGTCGCACCGTTGGATACCACATGCCATGCAGATCAGCGGGGGAATCTATAATAAATATAAAACAAAATTAATAAAACTTCTTAGGTGTTTGATTGAAACATACTCATCTGTTTCACTCTGTACGCGGTATCCACGCTCTCTGCTTCACTGGACATGACGGAGGCACGCGAGTCTGAACGACGCATCTGGACTGGTTCTTGCAGAGATAGCGCAATGCTCTGTCAACAAATGAAATATTTAAAATATGATTGAAATAAATGCGTTAACGGTGTTACCTCCATCATTTCAAGCTTTTCTGGATATGCCAAATCACCTGTTGATGGATTATAGTTTTGTATATCGGATTGCAGATACATATGAGCACGAAATACCAAACGCTCCTGAACATCTTGCAGCAGCTGATTCGCTATGGTTGCAAATGCCTCCAGACCACTAGCTGTAACAAATTGTTTAAAGTATAGCAACATAAGTTTACATAAATTCAATGCTATGAACATACGATTTTGTTGTACATGCTCCTCAAGCATTTCGATGCGTAATATGGAACAGATCTCTGCAAGTGTTTCCAAGTGATTGATGTGTATGATAAACGGTCGCATGGTGTCATACAATATGGTGCACAGACCATCCAAGTAAACACTACAAAAGCAACTTCAATTTAATATTGAAAGGATATTAAGGTATAATAGCACTTACGTCAAATGCGCTGCACCTGTGCCAAAGAATTGATAATACAAACGCTGCTCATCCTGGCACACATGTACCAAAAATGCGCATGCACTGCGCGTTAGCGAACAATGATCACCCTTGTGGGCATTCTTTACATTCTGTATGGACTGATTGACCGCGGATGACATGACACTTGCTCTCTGGGCCAAATAATGCTGCTGCAGATCTGTCATTAGCTGGCCATATTCGTTGCTGCTGCTGTTGTCCAGTCGTGATTCAATTAGTTGTGCAACACGTTTTACTTTAGCCGCCGCAGTTTGATATTTGCCATAGTACAAGGCAAATGCGGCATCAGGTGCTTGTAATGAAGCATCACCGGTGGCGCCACTTCGAGGATGCAGTGTTGCTTCTGTAGCTTGATTGATGATATTTACAATGTAGTTTCGCACCAGGTTAGTTGCCTTAGATAGACACTGCTTGTACTTCACATTGTAGGCAGCTGCATCTTTAAAGTTTGGCTAAAAATAAATAAATCAATTAATAAGTGTTTCTTTCGATGTTTGCTGCTGTAGATTAATTTACATGTTCCGCTAAATAGTTTAAGCACTCGTCAATTTTGTTTAAGCACTCACGGAATGCTTCGCTGGCCACGGATAGAGTTGGACTCTGCAGTCGCTGATTCAATAGCTCAACTTGACTGAAATAGTGCAGCCGTTGTTGAATTTCATTGCTTAGCTCTTGGAGCTTTTGCTGCTCATCGATCAGCTGCTCACTTGCCGTATTGAGGGCACTGGTCTTTTGGGAGACAAACTCGTATTCGGCGCTAAGCGAACCCAAACGTTCCATGGCCACAGAGATTTGGGCAAGCATGTGTGCACATTCCGCTTTGCGTTGCTCCAGCTGCTGCAGGTATTTGTGGTAGTTTGCATCGCCACGTTGTTCAATCTCCGTATTGACATTAACAAACCACAAAAGAAAATCGTTTGTGTTTTGTATACCGCCCGCGGGCAGCTGAATGTCCACCACTTTCTCATTGCTACTCTCTGTCGGTTTAATAACGTTAGAAGGCGTTGTAGGCACCGCTAGCTGTGGACAAATGGAGTACGGTTTTAATATAAATTGTTTTGTTTTGATTGCGTGTCAATTTGATTTCCAATGTTGACGTTGTTCGGCTTACCGTTGTTTCGTCGTCGTGCCATAAATTTGTCAGCACATCGAGATGCTCTTCCTGCTGAACGCTTAGCGCTGCAAGTGGATCTGTTTTGGATTCCCATTGCATTAAGCGATTACGAATCTTACGCAAATTTTCATTTTCGCTTTGCGCGCTGGCGACGTCATCCATTTTCGTACTGAAACAAATGCTGAGCCAAGAAAAACAGCTGTTATGCTTCGTTCGTTTATTGATCAGCTGAAATAGCATGTACTCACTGGCGATAGCGAATCGTATACGATTTATTGTGTACACACTGGTCAGCTATCGAAACTGTGTGGCTTTTGCTTTTTGTAGGCGTTGTTCGCTTATTTTTCATTTGTTGGACGAAATGGCCCCGCAGCCGGTGGTAACGGGTCTATCGCCCAAGGAGGGTCCTCCCGGTACACGCGTCATCATACGTGGCGAGTTCTTGGGCACCCGTGTACAAGATCTTATCGGTATTAAAAGCGTTTGGCATCATCGGTCCACAGTTTTATAGCCATTATTGTTGTTGTTACTCTTCAGGTCTCAAAATCTGTGGCTCTGACTGTCTATTGTCCGCAGAGTGGAAGTCACCAAACAAAATCATAGCACGCACAGGTCCAGCAAAAGGTAAAGGCGATATTATAGTGACAACCATAAGTGGAGGGGTCGGCACATCCACTGTGCAGTTTCGTGCCTACCATGAGACAATCGGTCCGCTCAAGGAGTCCGCTGTGTGGATTGAGGAGTCGCCATCGCAAAACTTTGCCTGGGGTCGGCGCACGCTCACCCAATCTGGGCTCACACAGGAGGATCCATTGGGTCTGTCCATTGAAGGCAACGAGCAAAAAATTCCAGAAGACTTACGTGATTTATTTCCTGATGCGAGCGGTGACTTATCGCAAGAGAACTTCTCGCCAGCCTGGTTTATGCTAGAGAATCACTTGGCCACATCATTTGAGGACTTAAAAGCCGGTCTGGCCTATCTCAAGCGCAAGGTGGAGAGCCAAAAGGAGGGACAACTCTCTTTCCTAAAGTCAAATGCTGGATCCGTTATTGATCAGCTGGACACGTTGATGAACATCCGTGATAAGCTACAAGAAGATGTCAAGTTGCATGGCAACGAGCCTTTTAACATTCTCGAGCAGTCTATTGAGAGTAAGTTTCCTTCTTTTTGTTGGATTTCTAAATACAAATATTTTGTTCTCACTTTTCAGGTTCCATTAGTGAATCTCAAAAGATTTTTACAGATGTGCTTGTTCGCAAAGAGAAGGCAGACTCCACTCGCTCGGTGCTCTTTGCACTGTCACGACACAAGTTTCTCTTTTGTCTGCCCAATTCAGTGGATAGACGAGCCAAGGCGGGTGAATACGATATTGTGGTGAATGATTATTCGCGTGCCAAGAATTTGTTTGGGAAGACAGAGCTGGCAATCTTTCGGCAAGTGCTAGAGGAGGTGGATCAGCGAATTTTGCTAATCAGACGCCAGCTGCACGATAAAGTTGTGAAGATGCCGCAAAGTGTGGAACAGCAAAAGAAGCTCATTAAGGCGCTGACCAGCCTGGAGCTGCAGCAGAGTGGCACTCCGATTGGCGATCGATTGCGCAACACGGATCCCGCCTGGGATGCGATTGAGGCGCGTGCCAAATACTTGGAGGCCACCTTTCGACAGACTTTCGAGCAGCATGCCAACAAGGATGCTGGCACCCAAGAGAAATCTAAGAGCCGTGATCCCAACCAGGCACCCAGTCGTGTAAATTTCTGTGAGGAACTGTGCGACATTGCTGCGTCCCAGTTGCCCGATCTGTGGCGTCTTGGCCAGCTGTATTTTACCGGAGAATTGCGTGGACCTCATGATCCCAAGCCAGGAGATTTCAAGCGCATGGTACTCAATGCAATTGAAAAGTTTTGTGTTTACTTGCGCCTCGCCATACTCATTGCTGCCGACCAGCGGGCGTTGCGTCAGTCCAGTGGACTGGCCTGGCCCATTGGTTCCTCCTCGGCGACGCATCATTTTTTGCCGTGGATACCGCAATGTTTGCGTTACACGCGCATTGCTTATGCCACACTGATTGGCCTCGATTTGCCTTCGGAGGCATTGGACATTATACAGAAGCTCATTGATGAGGTGCGTCTGTTTTGTTTTTCCATCATCTTTAAACGCGCCACGGATCGCTGCAAGAAGTTGGGCTTACAGGAGACTTGGGAGATGACTGTGGAAGATTATCCGGGTGCTACGCTGTTGCCGGCAGCGCTGGAATCCCTGCTAACTGAGACGCTGGATGAAGTGCAATCCGTTTGCATGCAGCCGGAGGTGCGTGAGGGAAATCTCCTCGAGCCACATTCGGATGGGCAGCGCGAGGTAACGCAGCGCCTGCAGGAACTCCTATCTGCTTTTAGTGGCGTCATTGCAGAGCTGGCCTATCCCGCCCACGACGATGAGACGCCCACGCATAATGTGTCCCAATTGCTTGGCTTTCCCAATGCCCAGCAGCCGGAGTCGGTATCGGGCATAGGCAGCGCCGCTGTCAACTGGGAGCAGCGCATGTTGTGCTGCTTAGCCAACTATGCTTATTGCAATAAGAGCTTTTTCTCTCACATCGGTGGAATATTTGTGCGCTATGGCTATCCGCTGCCGACGCTGGCCATCGAAACCGCGCGCTACAATGTGAATCAGCTCTTTACCAACCTGCTGGAGGAGTATGTGGAGCACAAGGGTGATCCTCTGGTGGGCACAATTGAGCCTTCCATGTACTTGGGTCGGTTTCAATGGGATAACGAAATGGAAATTGGATTGGGTCAGCTGCGTCCCTATGCCCACGAATGCTGCGATAATCTTGTTGGAGTTTTTTCCGAAATCTACAGTATATCACCATCGTTGCTGCGTCCCATACTCGAGTCCATTGTGCAAACCATTTCTGAGGAGCTGGCGCGTCTAATGAGCTGCGTCCAACGTTTTAGCTATACGGGAGCAATCCAAGCACATGTCGATATACGACTTTTGCGCGATGCACTCGAAAACTATGCCAATGAGACGGCCAAGTAAGTTTGATTTAATAACATTGTAAATTATATCTTAAACTTAACGGTTGTTTTTTTTTTCAACAGGAACTACTTTATGGAGGCACTGGAAGCTATTAGTCCACCTCTTAATAGCGAGCAAAAGCGCAAGGCAGATGAAATACTGGAACGTGTAAAGAGCAATATGCGGCTGCAGTTGCTCTGCTTTAGCGTCAAGGAGCCTTAGGCACATTCCCTCCACCCTTACCGAATCGATTTATTACTAAAAAATGTAATAAACTCATTTTTAATTCACTTAATTGCTCGTAATTAATAGTATTTATTAAGCAAAAGTTATAAATACATAGCAAAGAGTAAAACTCTTTTTAAAAAGTATGAAATTTGAAAGAACAATTAATTCAAAGTTTGAAATCGAATTTAAAATTGCTGCCCTCATTATCATATTTTGCTGCCATCTGTTTGATGGCCTGCTCCACATCAATGGTGTTGAATTTCTCCTGGACACGTTGCTTAATGGGATTCTCGATGGCGTCCATGATCTGATAGCGCAACAAGTTGGGCAGCACATTTACCCCAAACTCCATAATATAATCCAAGGTGCCGGCACCATCGGAACGCACCTGAATATTACCCATATCGAACTGCAAATCATCAATTTGTGGCCGTTTTCGTGTGTCCAGCGGTTGACTTATCTCAACGGTGGCGCGTATATGCTGCACCGTGAACTGTACATGACCAACGCGAGTCATTAAGCCAAGTCCAACTTCCCATTGACCGGCGCCAGTGATCTGCTGTGTGCCAACTTGCAGATGCAGGGAAACTGTATTATTATTCATTGACACGGTTATGTTACCGACGCGATAGAAACTAGAGATGCCATTGATCCAAGTGTGTGAGAGCTGTACACTAAAGACACCCATCGTGCGATTCATATCGGGCACATGATACGGATCGTAGCCATTTTGGCGCACCTGTTTCCTAGCCTCAGCAATCGCGCTGTCCAGCGGTGTTATGGAATTTGGCAAACGGCGATCTCCCATCGTTTTCTCAATCATCGCATTAATCTCACCACGCAGCTGCTTGTCCGCCTCAAGCAGCATAAATGGCTTCATTGCATCGAAGACCAGATTGGGCGAAGAGTTAATAAGGCCCTGGAAGACGGTACCCAAAAAGCCAAGATTCTGAAAATCAATAGCCATTTCTCCAAATGTGATGTCCATTTTGATGCGATCCGTTTTCAAATGTCCGTCACGCTCCACGTCCAAAGTTGCCGATGCCGTCACATAGACCTTCTTGAAGATCACCGTAAACGGTCCATTCGCCTTAGTGAAGAAGGAACTCAAAATGTAATTGCCCTTAACCAACATCTCATCCAGCTGTATGCCACCTTCAACCTTTTAAATTAAATATGTTAAGTAAGTATTGTTGCTTTAATTGATGCAATATATTCATTACTTACCATCATTTCCTTAAAGTCTGCATTGATACTGGCAATGCGAAATTTGGATAATCCATAGGCTTTCACTTTCATCATGTTGAGATTTGTAATACCAATGGCTTTGGCCATATCGGGCACATCCATGGGATCCGGTATGGGTGCGCCAGGTAATCCTAGTGGATCCTTTTGCTTATAGTGCTCCAGCAACGATTCAATTTGTGCGGCCACGCGATTTTTGCTCGCTTCAATGTTATGCGCATCATTTTCATCGTCTGTACGGGGAAAAAAAGATGGACAAGATTAGAAAAAAACCTCTGGACTTTAAATTTATTTAATGTTTACCATTCACATCCTGGGCGCGCAAGTAGCTGCAGGGACTTAGTAAAGTGGCCACGAGTAAAACTATCAATGCTTTCATCTTTGTGCGATTTTCTTATCAGTTCAGAGCAATGATTAATCAGAAAAATATATGAAATTGTTGTAGAATAACAAGAAATAATGCGGATATGGATGCGCAAATGCTGCCCTCCATTCGACTCGGATTCGAACTGACTACTGATGCGAGAGTTAATCAACAGATAATGATGAGCACTTCACAGAAGCATCAGCAGCAGCAGCAGCACCAGCAACAACAAACAGAACAGCGCTTATCAAAGGGCATGGCGACTAAGCTGCGTTGAGTTGAGTTCAGTTCAGATTCGATGCTTTGATTAAACTCAGAATTGAGTGAGCGTTCTGTTTGAGCCACCGGAAGTTCGAGACGAGACAGCATACTCTGTTAAACAACATTACTTTAACAAAACCAAAAAATTTTCTAAAAAAATAATTAAAGTACTCCACACTTAAAAAATTTGTATAAGAAATAAAATAAAATATATGCATATTCAAATTAAATTTATTTTACATTTTTTTTGTAATATTATTTTATAAGGAAAATTAATGTTCAATTACATTTAGTTTTTATTTTAATATATCTGCTCGTTTTCAAAATTAAAAAAAAAAATGCTTTAAAGTTTCAAAATCCGTTTTACTTAAACAAAAATTTAACATTTTTAGTATGGATTCAAATTAATTTGAAAATAAGCCAACTTATTTCATTGTTGGAGAGTTTCATTACTAGAATTGTTTATTTAATTTCTTTTAACTTGCAGTTAAAATATATAAATAAGTTGTTTTTGTTTTGTTTAGCGACTTAAATGTACATTTTATCAGTTTTTTCTTTTTTTTTTAATATACTTTATTGCAATTTGATTTATATACCAGCGAGTATATTCTTAAGCTATAAAAAAAAAAAATGGTGTTTCACGTGCTAAAAAAAAAGTTCTCATGCTCAAAAAAAGGTTGTATTCATGCTCAAAAAAAGGTCCTTAAAATTACAAAAAAAATTGGCTTAAAATATGAAAAAAAAAAAAATTCTTAGGCATATGAAAAAAAATTGTACTTACATTCTATACATAACACATAATTTTCGACATATATTATTCGTGTCGTTTGTATATAGTAATAGCTATACCCTAAAAAGTCAAGGGGTCTGGGTATTTAGAAGTCGAGTATTCTCGACTAGATTCATCTTACTTAAATGATTTTTTTCTTCTTGGTCAGCAGCGACCTCCATAAAACAAAGCATACATACAATGATTGTTCAATAAGCTGTTAGCTGTTGACATGATCTTAAAATTCGTTGCATATAATACATAAATGTTGACTATTGCTTTGTCTTTTAGGTAGCTAGGTTATAAGTTTTTCTTTGCGGCGCCTGACATACTACATACATTTCATTATTAATGTACATTACATTAACTTACAAGATAGACGAAAAAAAAAAGTGATGCAAAATAAATAAGTAAAAATGGATATGCAATTAAATGTGTTGTGAGGTATGGGTGTGCTTGGATTATTGGTAGCACTGGTTCAACCAGTGAAGAAAATCTCCTCGGATATAGTACACACACAACTAATAGTTGTCACTTTTGTAAACCTGTGAAAGTAAAATTATAAAATGATGAAAGATGAGCGCTCAAATCGGTCAAATCCGACCTGGAATCATGCTCTGTACCTGTGTGAGTTACACCAGGTAAAGCACATGATGGTTTGGTTACAAAAACAGTACTACTACATACACAAAATACGTTACAAACACAACACATAAACTATAAAATGATGGCTAGCAGAGATGACAAGGACCACTACACAGACACACAGTGCACGCAATTCTTACGCCGGCATTTGCCCATCATCATTATTTTCGGGCATAATCTCATCAAACAAGTCCGAAAAATCAGCATCCGCATTCCCCACTTTTACATTATCAGGAATAAACGATCCATTCTTAATTTTCTTTGTCTTTGGCGGTTCAATCATTTTCTCGGTTGATGTTGAAGCTTTCTCCATTGCTGGCTGTGGTACTATGTACATAAATTCCGGTGACGATTTATTGCCTTCAATAACTGGAAATGGGATGCATGGAAAGCCAAGTTGAGCCGGATGCATAGGTTGATCGCCATTAAAGATGTTAAAGCCTGCAATTATAAAACAGATTTTAAAATTTTTGTTACATAAGATAAAAGTCTTGGTGTTGTCCATAGAAGTTTATGCTGATTAAGTAGTTTCTCTAGTTACCCTGATAATCTCCTGTCTCATTCATTAAAAAGACAAGCGGATGCTTTGATTGCTGCGCTGCTGGCACAAGCGTATATCCCGTGTCAGCTCCAGGTGCTGGCACTAGTGCAGTTGCATCTGTTGGCTTTTGCTGCTCCTCCTTTTTCTCTTTGACCGTTTGCGTTGCAGTAATAGGTTTGCACTCCTCGTCATTGTCATTATAGTTGTCGTCGTCATCGTCGCTGCCATCATCGGGCTTATCAATATGCGGATTTTTACAGCCCATGCATTTACAGCCACTCAATTTGCAGGACCGGCCTGCCATGTAGCATGGACAGCGGCTGTTGCGACAAGTGCAGCGACCTGGCACTGTTGTGGTACCACAGCGGCATATGGTTGTAAAGGGACCGGATTTGGGTCTGTTCTTGCGAAAGGCGTTCGCCACCGATGGTGCCCCGGTGCTCTTGAACGGTGTAGAGGTGGCTGGAGCGGAAGCGGTTTTTGATGCAGTCGATTGGACAACAGCTGGAGAAATGGCTTTTTTAACAATTGGTGCAGCTGGCGGAGCAGCAGTTGCAGGAACTACAGTCAATGGTGCGGCAGCCTCTAAGTTGGGCGGCTTAACCTGAATGGATGAAATAATTGTGGGCTTTTGGTTGCGCAGATTTTGCCGTGTGCCCCTGCGCATAGTTTTCTCCTCTTGCTCGTGGTCCTCCTGTTGTTGATTGCGTAGATTCCTGCGTGTGGACATACGTGTTATTCTCTCCTCTTTCTGAACTTCATCTTGTTCACGTTCGTGCTCGTGCTCCTCATCCTCTTCTTCGTGAGTAGCAAAATCATCCGGCTCCTGCTGATCCTGATTATCACCATCACCATCATCATCTTGTTTAAGCATTACCTCCATAACTTGCTGTGGCTGCTGATGCATCACTACCTGATGCTGCAATACCCCCACCTGCTGCTGCATCACCTCCCCCAGCTGCTGAACTACTTTATCCTGCTCCTGCTGCAGCTCCACCTCTACCCCGTCGAGTATCTCGGCATGACGACGCTTATTATAGCTTGTCGCCTCCGTCAATGTGCTAGCGTCGACAACTGGCTCATATTCAGTTTGTGTTGCCATTTGCACCACCTGACCAATGGCCGGCATATGATGCAACTCATTGCTGTTCACCACATATGCCGTACAACTGGCAGGCAATGTAAGCGCCTCAGATAAATCCACCTGATTTGTCCAGCGGTCACCAATGTAACTAGTCGGCAACAGAATTCGCTGCTGTGGCTGGTGATCTGCTGTTGTCATATGATTGTGATGCAACATATTTGCCGATGTCGGCGACATCAATGGCAACGGCGAGGCAAACTGTACGTCATCCCCGATGGCAGCTGCTTCCAGTTCAATGTCCGAGAGGGACAATTGATCTGCTGGCATATGCTGTTCGAATGGCAGCTCCGGCGTTGTTGCAGCCGTCGTTGGCGGCGTCTCCGAGGGCAGTGATGGCGATAGCTTGCTATTAAAGAACGGCATATCGTGTTGGGTTAAAAACGTATCACACATATCAGTATATTGAGTTCCTTCCTCTATGAACCAATGCGTTGTCATTGGCGGCAATTTGATGCGTGGCGTTCGATTATAATGGCAAATTTCCGGATATGCAGACAATTGCGCATACAACGACGATTGAAACAGATGGATGCACAGCGTTTTATAGCACAGCAAGAGCAGTGCCATTGCTTTGTTTTCCTCGTATGTTTTGTAATCGCAGCAATCACTACACTGATCACATCTTGGGAACAGTCGTTTGCGACCGCGCAGGCACAGGCGACAGACATGATGGCCACAGCGACGTTCTTTGGGTTCGAACGGATCTTTGAGTAGCTCACAACAGACGACGCAGCTTAGAAGATGGCGCAACTCTACTAAATCAATGCTCATCTGATGGATGCGACGTTTGGATAGATTGGAGGCGGATTTGAATGCGAGACCGATCAATTTTGCATAGATTCTTTGAGCCTCCATTGTTTCCGTCTTCCTATGTCTATGTATGTGTGTGTGTGTGAGTGACTGTACTAGTGTATATGAGTATGTGTGTGCCGAAGAGGGTGATGGTTTGTTTATAGCCCCTCACTGCCTGCGCCCTTGCACTGCGCTGCCGCCGGCCTGCCTGCCCGCCTGGCTGCCTTACCGCGCTTTTCCACCAAATTGTCCAGCAATTTTCATGTATTTATTACAATTGCATGTTATTTAACACTTGTGCTGTACTTTTCGGCACCATCAGAGACTGCAGCGTTCGAATTATTTTATTTGTTGCCTGGCGTTCCTTTTGCTTTTGTAGTAGTTGTTGTATCACTGTTTCACTTAGCGGCTAAATACTTAGAAATACTATTCACGTGCCAAAAAAAAATATTAAAAAAAACAAAAAAAAAGTTGGGGATGTAGTCTGAATGTTATTCAAGTCATTTTTAATTATCACTTTATGTTTGTTAAACAATAGATGAACAAATTACCAGAGCAATTGAAACGCCTTGCTTGCGTTTTTATATTCTTTACTGCAGTGTGACCATTCCACGCAGCGTTTTTTGTGCGTCCTTGTGAATGGTGAACAGGCACTGCCAACTTGTTGTAAGTTAGTTTTGCCAGCCCTCATAGCATGTATTGCACACTGTCAGTGTCTGAGTGATTTTAAGTAATGCAAAATATTGCAGAGATGTAGAGTTCTTAATAAACAGGCAAAAAATTGTCATCTTGTCATGTGGGAACATGTAAAAGCTAAACAATCGGATGGTTCGTCAGTACGCCTAAAAGAAAATCACAACTTTCTGGAAATACATCCCAGACTACCACTAAACTTGCGCAGCGGCTTGCGTGTGAAAGAGTGTACAGAACGCAAGCGCGTGCTCGAGTGTCAAACAGCGAACTGCTTGTTGCTCTGGTAGAAAAGGACCGCAGCACGCGCCCTGCTAAATCTATCGCAAAAGTAGACTGCAAGAAGTTGACACGCGAATTCTCAGCACTAACGGGACTTCTCCACAAAAATCGCTGATCGAAAAATACAAACGTTTTGTAGCAAAGAAGGTATGCACGCAATAAGAGACAAAAAGCTCGTAAGAATGCAGGTATGCATGTAAGTAGCTGTAAAATATACAGTTACATATGTACATACGTTTTCTAAACTAGTGCTATTTTATGTATAACTAGGTGAACATATCTGGCCGGAAAGGAAATTCGAGAAAGTTCTAATTTAATGGATGAAACAAAAACTTTAATGTAGTTGCAAAATAATTTCCGTCGTTATGAACATTTTCGCACTGCTGAAAAACACAAACAGAATCTTATTTCCCTAGCACTAAAAAAGGAGGCTTGAAATGGGAATGAAGAAGACATATGCAAATGCACAGTTACAACTACAAATAAAACTGGAAGTCGAGCAATGGCTGAGTGGTGATGTGTGTTAAAAAACATAAGTGAAAATCTTCGCAAAGTTCTTAATCGGTAATTTAAATATAAATCATATCGACTGTTGGTGCTATAATTATTGCATACAATTTTTAAAACATTGAGAGTACAAGTAAAGTTTTATTTTTACATTTTTTTCTTGTTCACAATTCAATTGAGTAAAACATATATACACATACATGCTATGTACATATGTATGTACATAGACTTTCGGCATACAAATAATTATGGACTTGGTAAGTTTTTATATTATATATATGTATGTATATTTATGTATATGTATTTAAGCAGAATTATGACGATACATGAAAATGTATGTATTGTTATAACGATACTACTGTGTAATGCAATAACTTAAAGAACTTATAAATTAATTGAAATGCTGTCACTTAACATTATGCAACATAGAGTGGTTGTGTGTGTATGAGGATGTTACTTAAAACTATATCAAAATATTTTCTACAAAACCACTAGGTGGCATTGTTAAACTAAACTTAAAACATAATCGAAACGATTTTTAATACCGTCGCTCCTCCTTCTCGTTGACCTTTGCAAGGGGCTGATAGCTGGGATTTGAGAATGCATCACTGCCACTTGGCGCCTTATTAACCACATTCTTTCGTGGCGGCTTCACATTCACATAGTTCTCGCTGCTACCATTCAGTTGTGTTTCAATGTGATGACGTGGCGAAGGTGTGGGAGGCGCATAACCCTTTGGGAAGCGACGTCCCTGTTCCGGACTACGCTCGCCATCCGATAAGGATGTGCGATGAAGCATTGGTATCTCCTCGGGTGCCCGATCAGCTGCGTCCACAGTGGGCATTCCGTTCTTTCGACGCAATGGCTTATTGCCGTTACTGTTGTCCATGTTGTTGGCAAGCGTTGGTGAGTGTTGTGTCTGGATTTGTTGTCCAACTGTATCTGGGAACGTGAAAGAAGTTTCGTTTGTTTGTATGGCTGGCAAATCATCAAAGTCACTGTTTTGATTTGGACGCGTGGGCGAAAATATGGCAATGCTATTCTCAGCATTCATTTGTAGATAATCATCAGACGATGCTTCGATACCTGTGAATTGGGTTAGTGAGTGTGTGTGTGCGTTTGTGTGTGAATGTTGTGCAAGTTAGTTACCACATCCATGCTCAACATGCATTCGATTTTTAACTTACGTATGTCGGGCACTATGTGTCCATTAACATAACGTGGAGCCGCTGGTGCAAATTCATCTGGGGAACCCATTAGCGACAAATAATCTGTGGGTCGATTCTTCATATACTCTGTATTCGAACGCATATACGGATCATTTAGATCGAGATAATGCTGAGGAGTTCAAATAGTTAAATCAGTAAAGTTCGTAATGATATTGTTAGATAGATGTTCATACCGTAGCTACATCCTCGCCCAACATTGTGGCAAATCGGCGTTCCAGCGCATTAAACAACGGTCTGCTCTCAGGACTGATTAAACAGAGGAGTTAATAAAAAAAAAACCAATATATCACTTTAAGAAGTTGTTATTCACCTCTTTCTCCAGCACTCAAGCATTATCTCATAGAGCTCCTGATTGGCATAGGGTGGTTTCTCCATGCGATAACCATCATTCAGTTTGTTGAACAGCTCCTGATTGGGATCGATGCCTGGATAGGGCACTTTCGATAGCGAAAAGAATTCCCAGAGCACAATTCCAAAGGACCAAACATCGCTGTACGTGCTAAACACATGGTCGCTCAGAGACTCAAGCGCCAGCCATTTAATCGGTAGTTTACCGCTCTCTAGAAATGTTAAATTATAATTATTATGGAATAATCCCAAGTATGTGAGATATCACCTACCGGATTTCTTATAGTTATCGCCACGATACATGGAACGTGCGAGACCAAAGTCACAGATCTTGACAACATTATCCTCGCAGAGAAGTATATTACGTGCAGCGAGATCGCCGTGAAGTACCTTCTTCGAGGAAAGATAGTCCATACCGCGTGCCACCTGAAAAGCCCAACTGATCAGATCTGTGGTGGTCACTGTCATCGCCTCCGTGGAGTCTGTCTTATAGTTGGAGCGCCAGGCTGGCTGTACCGAGTTATTCGACATAACATGATCGTCTAAATGAAAATTGAACCAGTTTTTGGTTAGGAAATATGTTTGAGTTATTTTAAGAGCTTACCCTCTGGCACAGTTGTCATCACGGTGGCTTCCGTGGCGCAGGTATCCACTTGTCGATCATAGCTACAGGTACCACCGGATACGGTACGACCGGCTCGGGTGCCCGCACGTGGATCGTTATCGGAGTTTCTGCGATGATTGTGCGTATAGTTGTTGTTTACGGAGTTCATGTGATTGATATATGGATGGTTTGGGAAACCAACGTTAACATATTTCAACCCACCAATACCAGCACCACCACCAACAACATCACTGGATGATGAGGCCACACAGTTGTTAATTTTGTTTACAACACAGACACATTGAGCAGTTCAGAATGATAGAGCAAAATAGCGGTGCACAGAGAGATAGAGAGAGTAGTAGGAGTAGAACCATAACCAGGAGCCACAAGCACAAGCCACATTTACAGTTATTCACATTATGTATGTGTGTGTGTGCGTGTATTTAGGGTTTGTTTTCATTGAGGGGAGTTTATTGTTTGTTGTGATAAGATTTGTGTACCGATTCATATTTTTGTTAGTCATTTGTTGTTGTTGTTGTTGCAAGGAATACAAAGAACGTACATCAAAGTTAGTTAACATTAGGTTTTAATTTAAGCGTTAGTTATATAATCTAAGATGCACATTGTTTTAGGACTTACCGGTGCAAATCAAAGTTGTCCGAAATGCGTTGGGTCATTATCGCTGAATCGATGCGATCGTTGAGAGGATTTATCTGATTAATAAAACACTTGCGATTGCGCAACAAAAAGTTTTGTATATTGCCAAAGCGACAATATTCCACAATGACCATTAGTTCGCCTGCAAAAAAGAGACGGAAATTTAATGACGCAAATTCTTTAACATAGGAAATCGCTTTAGCTTGTGAGCTTTTGTGACTGAAAAGGAGTAGGTTATTAATATTGATTCAATTCCTTTCGACTTACGCTTGTCTATATTCTTAGTGACAGCGCCCAGCAGATTAACAACATTTAAATGTTGTCCCAAATGTACCATTATCTTTAGCTCGGAAACGAGTGCCCTAACCACTTCAGCGTCAGCGGTGCGTTTAACCATTTTAACAGCTACCGTAGAGACGGGTTCATCGTTACGTATGCCCTCTGCCTCGCCTTTGAGGACGACACCAAAGGCACCAGCTCCCAGCTGCTTGCCCAGCTTAAGTTTATCGCGAGGAAACTCAAAGCCACGATCATAGGGCAATAATTCGGCTTGTTCGTCCAGCGACATTGCCGGATTGATTTGTTCCACGGCACCATCCATAAAGTTGGCCAAACCGGCAGCCTTCAGCGCCAAATGATGTTTGCGCTCCTCGCGATAGCGTACGGCAAAGTAGGCGCACAATCCAAGCAGGACGACAAAGAAGATGACACCCAACCATATCCAGAACTTACTCACTACACCCGGAATATCTATAAATAATTTTTTAGACAAAGGATATTTAAATCTCTTCAAGATCATTAAATGGTTGTTCAACTTACTTGTAATAATGACTGTGACGGAGTTTTCAATGCTGCCCAAACGATTCTCTGCCACACAACGGTAGACTCCGTCATGTTTCGGATAGAGATGAGGTATAAGTAGCTTGGTGCCATCTTCAATGATGTGTGTGCGATTCGTTTCGAAAAGTTCAACGTCATCCTTGAACCAGGTTACGTTTGCTTGCGGCACTGCTTCCGATTTGCACTCGAGTATCAATGAATCCCCCAAATTTCTTTCGATCTTTGATTTCGCATCGAGATTGGTGTACACCCATTGCGGTGCCTTGGGATCATGGACATAGACATCGATCTCACGACTATCGTACTTTTCTGGATTGTTAATGTATCGTGCTCGACATTCATAGGTGCCTCGATCCTTGTCGCCTATGGCTCGGAAGTGAAGTGTTTTTGTATACGAATATTCCGTACGGTTCATCTCCAGTTTTACATCTAAAAATGGTTTTCTTTTATTAGTTCATCTACGTCAATCAATCAATCATGTGACTTACTTGAAGACTTGCTAATTGGTTCACCATCGTGATACCATTCTAGATTACCATCAAAATGATAAGCGAGTGCGGCACAAGTAAAGCTCTCCTCATCCCCTTTAGCTATCTTCCTGTGCGGGTTCAAGCCGGATATACTAATGTTTTCCGCAATAGTGCCGAGAAGGACATGTGCACTGGCCTGCGAGGTAACTGGACTGCCGTCAATCAAGTTTTGTGCCAAACAGATAATTATACCAGGTTTATCGGGTGTAAAGATTGCCTCATGTATATGCTCTATGCTTAAAGGTCCTGGACGAGTGTTGGTTTTATACTGTATAGGAAAGAATAATAAATAAGTGTTAACGTTTTTGGAGGTACTAAATAATGATTTCTAACTAAATTTCCTATTGAAATAGTAATTCAATTGAGTTGGAAATGAAAATTTTATAATTAACCTATGCATAACCAAGTACCTGATATTGTTCCTGAACTGTTTCGGACTAGAACAGCAAATAAATGTTGCAAAGAAGGAAGAAATAACAAAATTAAAAGAATTATGTTATATAAAATTTGATATATGAAGTCAACGGGAAGTGTTTAAGTTAGAAAAAATTTAACAAAAATTGTTATTGAAATAGATAAAAGTTAAAACGCAACTGATTTGTTAGTAGTGTGGAACACATTTTAGTTTTATTAATTGTGAATAAAATGTTTATAAAGGATAGCTTTAGCAGGGGTTATGTTAAGTATGAAGCAACTAAGTTGTTATTAAAACGGTTAGGCTTTGTTGATTTATAAGGCATTGATTGATTGCATTTTAATACTTACGCTAAAGTTTTGTGATGCGATTTCACACGTTGGCCAACGCGGCTTCAAGCTACAGGGCTTAAATAGGAAGGTAACTACTGCCTTGGGAAACGACTTGACGCTGCAATTCAAATGCGCCTCTTGGCCGGCAACCACATAGACATCATCCATGCTGAGAACAGGTCGCGATATGACGCTGACATTAAATTCTAGCTGCTTTATATCAATGCCATTGGTGCCTTTGAGCATGTAGGTGCCGCTATCTTCTAGCTGAGCGTTCAGCATTTTTAGTGTCGTACTCGTTTCGCTGGCTAGTATCTTGAAGTTCGGCTCGGTATCCCAGACCTCAATGCCATTTGGTTTGTACCACTTGAATGTCGGCTGCGGAAATCCCTCGAAGTTCGCTGTCATCTGTATTGTGCGATTGGCATGCTCATGCACCGTGTAATGATTTGAAGGTTCTGCTACTTTCAGATAACTCGAGTTGGGTTCTGTAAATGGTTGAGTTGGCTCATTCAAATCACTTCAAGTATTGATCAGCTTATGTTCTTGCTTAGCCCTGGGACATTTATTTGGAGGGACATGTCCAAATCTTTTACTTACGCATGATGTGCATCCGATAGGAGGCGTACTCTTTGGTTTGATATGAGTCGCTCACAACACACTTGTAGGCACCCTTGTCCGTTAGCTTCGAATCTCGCACCGTCAAAGTACTGCGACCAACTTGATGAGTGTTATTCTTAACCCTTTCGTCAAAGACTGGTATGGTAGTGCTGGTACGGCTCTGCGTTTAATAAATTGGTTAGCTTTGCACAACTTAAACTCTGTCTTCGACCTACCTTATCGACTTTGTCCGGTATTGTCCATTGCATATCGTACACAACTCCATGTGGTGCGGAGAGTTCGCAGACTAGTTCAAAGGATTCGCCCTCGTAGGCATGATTACGAGATGATGACTTTATTACGGGCTTATTGAGGCGATCGTTCGCTTCTGTTGTGTTGAGAGGAGATCGATATTAGATACAAATTGTATTTAAATTCATTGCGGGGCAAGCGTTTCTTTTTACAGCTACATGCAAAGCAGTTGATATTAGTAGGATATTTTTAGAGGAGTTAGTTAAAGACTTGGACACACAGTTTCAAATTAGTCGCATTAGAATTTAAACTAAGTGATTAACTAAATTAAAAAAGAAAAAT
The DNA here is from genome assembly GCA_030179655.1 of Scaptomyza flava. NCBI lineage: Eukaryota > Metazoa > Arthropoda > Insecta > Diptera > Drosophilidae > Scaptomyza > Scaptomyza flava. Next base: position 6,754,869 of record JARNME010000029.1, on the reverse strand, counting down.
AATTATTAGATAAAAACATGCCAACAAAGCAGACCACAAAAAAAGCGTCAAAAAACCATCAGGCAAAAAGAAAATAGCACGAAAAGTGCAAAAGAAATAAAACAAAGTGCGGGACACATAAAATAAGAACAAACAAGACAAAATAAGAAAAACAAACGGGAAATGAGGGACAAACCGCAACACTTACTCCCTTTTGGTTGCCTAGAGGGCAAGGGTAACATCGGGGCCAACATAGTTTGGCTACGTTTTGGACGACGCGACGACGAGGAGAGTGACGATAACGAGGATGAGTAGTCAGTGTGTTGGTTTGGATTTTGGGAATCGGGTACGTTATCGTTTTGGGAATAATTATTGCTATCGATATCGTTATCGATATCAGTTGCAACATGCCCAGCACCAGGGATTAGTTCAACGGTATCATTTACACTGTTAGTAACATTGGTTTCATTGTATTCATCACGTTCGATAACCATAACCTTAACATCATCGTGCGTTAGATTAGTTAACTTCACAGCCTGCACCAAAGTTTTCTCCAATCCTAATGCTACGTCGGCATAGCGTGGGTTGTTAGCATATTAATTAAGACAGATATGATACAGTTATTTAAGTAAAAAGAATAAATAGAGAGAAAGTTATGCTATCCGTTAGCACTCATAATAATCCTACATTTATAAGCAATTTTGTTTTGTAAAGCAAAGTTTGAGTCAACTGTACGTGTGTGCTTGTGTGTGTGGTGAAGTTTATGTGTTGTGTAATTAATGCATATAATTTTGATTTAAAAGGTTTAATTTGTCGTTCAACCATAAAGAGACCCATATAGCCCATTGGTGCAAATCCAAAAAAGCCACTTGTAGTTTTGTGTGAGACGAGGTGTGTTGTGTTTGTTTCAGAAAAAATAAGTTTAAAGCAATATTTACGACACATATATGGACGGAAATCACAAATCACAAACTTTGGGGTGCAAAAACTCACTATCAATATGACCGTTACCAATAAAGCGCACAACTATGATGGTGGATTCCGCATCATTATCCGGTAAAGGTATTTTCGGCTCGCAATAATATTCGCCGTCATCAGTAACACTGCGTATTTCGATAACGAAACCGCGCTTGGGATCATAGCGACCGGCTGTCTCACTGGAATATGTCTATACAGACAACAACAACAACAAGGCAACAATAATTATCAGGATTCAAAAGATGTTCAAGAGTGCAGACAGATATATATAGATGTTGTGAATTGAAATGGCGCAGAAACTTCTTTTTAACAACGATGAAACCTAAACAGCTGAACCTTAACTTTCACTTAAACTTCAATAATAAGCTATAAATTAACTAAATGTGAAAATGCAATATTTACATACGATATCTAAGATATTTTATGAATGATCTTTCTAATTTGCTACATATGTATGTGTATAACGTTATTGAACATACTTTGATAGAATATATCTATGTTGAAGACACCCGTTGTCTCCGTTTTGCACTTCCAGTAGGCGGGAATTTTGTCAATTATGAAAAACATAAATCCCACCTTAGCATCAAAGCTTGACATATTGTAGAAACTATGACGGCTTTGATAAAGCTTACTCGAGTATAGTTTATCATGCTGGTGAATATTTGTGAAAGTCAAAGTTTGCGAAAAACAATTGAAAAGCGTTTGTGAATTTATGATTTAAAACAAAAACATATGGAAGGAGTGTTTCAAGAGCTTACCTCACTGTTAAATGTCAGCAACACCTCCGTCTCGGGCATAGCCGGTTTACAGGGTATAATCACTTCAGAGTATTGCCGGGCATGGATGATGGGCTCAAGGGGCACTAGCAGATTGTGTTTGTCATTCACAAAGACATAGATAGTGCTTGCCTCATCATTATTCACCAGCTCGACCAACGTCTCCTCGGACCAAGTATTCAAATCGGGTGCCAGCGAGGATTTAATGCAATAATAAGCGCCCACATTCTCGGCACTTACATACGGTAGTTCGAGTGCAATGCCATAGGGACGCTGTTCATCATTCGTGTTCTCGAACGACTCACTCTTTTTGAAACCTTCGTGACTGTGCCACCATTCAATCGGTTCACTTGCTTCACATCTTAGCGTATAGTTTGTGTCCGCTTCTAGTTTAAGCGAGTCCTTGCAGGGCGTTATAAGTGGCACGCTCAATTCATCACCGCCACAATTGTAATTAATATCATTATCCTCCAATTGTCGCAGCTGTCGGGGCACTTAAGTGGATAAAAGTTTTAAGAATCAATAAGTCAATAACTATGTTAATGAATGATAGTGAATTATGATACTAAGAAACTGAGTGTAGAATATTAATCACAAATCGAATCTACTTTTCTGTCTACGCTTAATTTATGTGTCAGTCAACTGAATGTTTCTCCTTCTCACAACTATTTTGCAATATTTATTCAAGGTCAATAGGCAGGCAGCTTCATTATTTAGCAATGTTGAATTGTTAAACGGTGGCGCTATCGAATGAAATACATTCGGCTAAATTGCACCATCGATATATATATACACAAATGCATCTATAGGTCTGACTTAATTTCTTCCACAGTCAAGCTCAGGCTCTGTTTCAGTCTGAGTCTAGCTACAAATACATAAATAAATATACATAAAGCTATACAGTTACGTATGCGGCTCCATTGTGTCGTTTGGTTTTGTTTCATTTCTTTTTTATGAAGTAAATGGTTTGTTTACTGGCGATAAGAAAAATCAAGCCGCTGCCTGATAGCATAATAGTGCTAAGTTCTTGGATCTGGTTGGCTTCTGGCTAGCACATACAAGAAATATGCAATAGATATATGAGTATACACTACAGTGGGTACATACTATACAGTATAGAGGGATGGCACATACTAAATTATACTTTACATTCTAATGTGTGACATTTTAATGTCCATTTAACTGTCGGCGCCAGTGCCAAAAAAAAAAGAAGAAAAGAAATCGAATCTGTGTTGTTTTGTTGTGGTTGCTATTGTTGTTGCTTATCAACAGCCCTCCGTTCGAAGTTCATTTCATTTGTGTCTAGCTATTCACTTAAGAGCGTTCAGGAGATTGAGAAGAGATTGGAGAAGCTGCAAGATGAGACGATCGCGCGTAGTTCATAAATTATTTAAAAAAAAAGGCAGGAAGCTAAAGGCCTGGCGACCAGTCTAAGTGGATCGCATAAATACTCATTCTATAATAAATTGTGTTCAACAGAAAAAAAATGTATTCCTAAAACATTTAATTTAATTCATTAATTGTCAAAAATTTATTTCTTTACTTAAAACATCAATTTCTTGACTTAATATGTTTGTTGCCTTTTTTGTATTTTATTTTAAATTAAATTGTTCTCAGTGTGCTCGTAAAATACTTATACATATAGACACATGATATATGTGATCTCATATTTTAATTATGAGAATTGGTCTGCGCTAATCGTTTCATGGTCATAATTGAAATAATACATAAAAAACAAAATACTCGAATTCTAATTTCTTAAACAACACATTTGAACATAATAAAATCGGTTTTAAAAAAGCGTATTCAAAACTTGTACACTACATTCTTTTCGCCTTTTGCTCATACTATGTACATACATAACTTGAATTTTTTTTGCTTTTATCAATTCTCAGAAATTTCTTGGATGTCGTTAAACAATTTTAAATAATCAAATGAAAAACATGAAAACAAAATGATTATGTTTCTCTCTTTACAGAATGCATTTATCGTTTTGAAAAGCAAATTCTATAAATAGTATCATTTCCTTTCTTTTGTATAAAACTTAAATCAAATTCGATACTTACATGCTTCAATGCAGTCCAAATAATATGAGATCCAGATAAGGCATAGCAACAAATTCATAAGTTTCCGCATTTTAATATATATTTCTATACATATATATGTATGATATTTGTTGTTTGTGTAGACCTTTAGCTATTTACTAAGTCTTTTATTGGCTTTTTATTTAGGAGAGTTGGCTTATGAGCGCCATGGCTTAGGAATCATTTAACACGGTGTTTTAGGTTTAAATGCACTGCAAAAAATACCGTTTTCAATTATTATTTGTAGAGATAATCACTAGATTTTTAGTCATTTATTTAAATTTCGAGCAACAGGATTCACAGCACTGCACAGCCATATTTAAAAGCTTGATTTCTTTTCTCCGTTTCAAGCGTTACGCGTAATCTTCAAAAGTCAACTGAATTCTCAATCACAAGTCTGAAGCGCTGCGAGCTTGAGACTGTTCAGGATAGCACTGTTGTTACATTTTTGTTGTTGTTGTTGTTTATAGTTGATAAAAAATAACTTTTTCTTCTTATTAATGAGCGCACATACATACATATGTGAAATCTTTTTCAGATATAATTATATACACATTTAAATGAAATGCTGCTGCTGGACTTCATTAATCTTTGAGATGCAGCATTAACGAAGTCTTTGCGTTTATCGTTTTGTATGCAAGCGCATAAACAAAAACAAACTCGGAATGCGTTAAACAAAAAAACAAGAGAAAATCTTACGAAAAAAATAATAATAAAATTGTGCGTTACGCATACGCACAGTATTACAAAATGTCAAAATAAGTATTATTTTTTTATGTTGTTGTTCTTTTGTTAATGATTCACATCCGCTTTAAACAATATCCGTTGCAAAAGCTGCAATCTCTATATCTTGCGTGTGTAACAGTCAAATGTCAAACGTCAAATGTCAAACTGGAACATCTGACTAAATAGGTATGTATTTCTGATGTTGTGGTAGCAACAGGTTGCATTGAATCCATCGCCTGTTTTGTGTCCTGGTTTGTGCGTGAGTGTTGTCTTTTAAAAGCTACTATTCCCGCTAAATCTTGCTTAAACAGCCAGCCTTCGGTTTTTGATGATGATGATAATGATAGTCAAAACTTCAGGATCGAACTTTCAACTTCAGATTTTATTGAGAATTTCTAAGAATTTATCAAAGCAAGATGAATGCATTGCAAGTCCTATGAATATGTTAGTTACCAAAAAATACCTTATCTATTGACCCTTAAAATTATCTTATCATTTTGTATTGTAAAATTGGAATTGGCGCCGAACTAAGAGACTATTAGAGGTTTAGACTCAAGATTTGAAACGTGAGCTATACTAGGGCTTAGGGTATCTTCTAGTCGAGATTTCTTACTTGTTTAAGCTTTACAGCTCTGTTGTCATAGATGTCCGGCTGTGTTGTAGCTCTCGCCCAGCGACGACATATGCGGAGGCACTAAATGACAGCGAGACATGCACAATTAAACAAGTTGACTAACACAAATTGGAACAGCAATTGCCGGCTTTTATGGGGCCACTTCCTCAGGCATCACCAACTATTTATTACACAAAAATATATATATACATTTGCCCATAATCCTCCACCACCCACTCACCTTGTGATTACATTGCTGACAACAAGTGGCCCATCATGGACAGCAATAAACAGGAATTTTAGTTTGTGTTCGCTCTGAGGCGCACCCAGGACAACAACAGGAGGTGAGAAATCAGCTGTGCTGGGCAGTGATGACATTTAAGCCCAGCTAACTTGAGTTAATGGCTAATTGCCATAGAAGCATTCATCTTTGTCAGAGCCATTTACAGGACAGAGTATGCCACGACTCGTTATCCGTTTATTGTGATAAGCAGCAGGCGCTGCTCTATCAATTAATTAAGTATCACCTGAGTGACGTTGCAAGCACTTAATACAGTCTAAGTATATTTTCGCCAACTGCCACATTCTGGACTATAAAACGTGTATTGCAAATATTGACAGCCAAGTTGAAGCTAATCGCTTTTGTCTCCTTACCACTGCCCCAAAACATGATGAGGCACTTTACTTAATGGCAGATTAACTAAGCTCAATGTAAGCGACAATAAAGGTGCTCTACAGTTTAGTTGGCAGCATTTTGTATGATAAAATACTAAGTTATCGTTGCTTAAAAATTAACATGATTTTATTGAGCTATTTTGAGTGACATATCAACACAGAAGCATAACTTCCTTTCAATGCACTGCGTAGGGTATGAAAACTTGCTTGGATCGTTTTCATTTTCAATTGCAGCCGTTTGGACTGAAAATGTGTCTAGCAACATGTTGCTAGCAACATTAATGTTGCCTGGACTTTGACTTGTGGGACTGCCTTTCTGTTGTTGTTGTTGCTGTTGTTTCCTTTTTGTGCAGTGCAGTGCGCGTTGTCGTTGTCGTAAAGTTGCCATGGAGACACGCCCACTTTTGTGCAATGTTTTCAAGGGCGGCTCACGCATACCTTTGACCACTTTTTGTTGTGCTAGCTGCAATTGTTGCTGGTAGTCGTGTTGGCTATTTTTAGCCCGCCTCTGGGCCCCTCCGCTGACCAAGCGCCTAATTACCATGGCAGCGAAACTCTCTGCAGCAATTGTTTTTGCTTGTTTTCCTGCAATGCAATTAGTGACAACTGCAAGCAGATTCAATTTGACCGCAGGAGCTCATCATTTAAACCTATACATATACATATTTATTTAAAGCTCAACAGCTGCACTTCTTAATATGAATGTTGCTCGATTATTTTTAAAAATCCATCCATAATCTTATTTGTTTAGTATTTTTTACCATTCATATGTATTTTTGTTTACAGTCTGACGTCATTTGGGAACGCTCGAGTGGCTGCCCTCGGCTCACTTCAATCGCGCCTACAAACGCAAATGTGTATTTATTTGCATGTATGTATGTATACTTAACATATGTTGATGACGTCGCCACTGTAAGTATATCTTACACTTAAAATGTGTTTACATAAACGACATTATTTGCGTATTAATTGAAATGCGGCGCAATGAAGCGGCAAACTCAGTATTTTGTTGTTAGGAAACCGGTTTCGTTTTGTGTTATTAGGGGGAGCTCCCTACAATACCCGTTGGAACTTGATAAATATCTATATATGTATTGGCAAACAGTTCTATTATTGAACATTTGATGGAATTTGTACCCTTAAAAAATTGAGCGCTTATGATATGTATTAACTGTATTATAAGGTATGTTTTCTCTACAATTGATAAACGTATTTCCATGATCGTAACTTCTCACATGACTTTTGTAACAGAAATATTTGTTTGACAAACAAAAACAAATGTGTTTTGTACTATAAAGGTTTAAGCAAAACGTGCTTATGTCAATTATTGGAGCAGTAAGTTAAACAAATGTTCAGCCAAGACGAAAATAAATGTTGGTCGGCCACTAGAAATTAGAATTTTCCATTGATAATAACCTTTGCATAATTGATTATTGTACATAAAATTAATATAAATATGGGACTTTTCATATTATTGGCATAACATTTCCCTATTAAATTCCTGTCGATATTTTTGCATGCACAAAAAATTTTCCATTTCCATTTGTTTTCATTCATAATTTATTGCCATTTATTCAAACCTTAAGTGATTTTTTCAACATTGTACTTAATCATACCATTAATCATACATCCGAATTCTTTTGAACTGTTGTAGTTATATATTTATAAAGTTTTTAAAGAGAAATACTATGAATTTCGCTTGCATGTTTTGTGTCTATCAACAAAAGCCAAAAGAATTTGTTGCTACATTGTTAGCTTGTTTGGTTGTTTATGGTTTCATAGTTTTGACACTTTGAGGCTGGCCGAGCGCAAGAAGTTGGCTTTTTATGGCCAATAAATGGCAAGAGAAGAAAAAAAAAAGACTGTTGCGTTGGTTGCATGTGCAACAGATACGTTTTAGTTGCAATTTTGCTAGTAGCTTGTAGCTGTCAAGCACTTGCTGCCACCTTGCTTTCTCCCCTACGTGCCTGGCTGCCACAAATTGTAGCGTCTGCTAAAAAACGCCCCACTCCAAACATCACTTGGCCATTTTCATTTTGGTTGTAATGTCTTTTCGTTTTGGCTTCAATTGAATGTTATTGCCGCAATTCTGTTCACGTTTTTCTTTCTTTTTATCGTTAGGATTCTTGCTGAATCCCTGCTTCGTTTTATTTACACTTTGAACCTTGTGCTCGTGTGTAAAAGTCAAGTGGTTTTTCATCGTAACAACTTAATTGGAAAAACTGCTTGAGCGAAAAGGAAAACAACTAACAAACAACGTCAACAATGAATTATGTTTGGCTCTAAGCCAAAAAATGCATGCAGCTGAAAAATATGAGTAAATGTTTTCCACTTTTTTGGAGGAAACCGTGAGGCTGGTGCGTAGAGGGCAGCGGGGACGTATGCATCTGCTCATTAAAATGCAAAACTGAGCAGCGCTCGCAAATTGCAATTTGGGCCAACAAACGATTTGTGGTCTCAGCCAATTTCTAGCCCAAACTCTTTGACAGACAAGACCCACGCTTAAACCACAATCCAAACATACACACAGACATAAATCATAGTTTCCAATAGTCAATTGTTCGAATGTTCGAAGAGGTATCGGCTAAAAAGATCTACAATGTATGTGGGGGTTTTCCGTTTACAAAACGAGTGAAAATATGATGGTTGAGAGAGAGAAGGAGAGAGTGTTTAGTTAAGCCACAAGATACCCAGATAGATAAGTAGCAGTCCAACCCATAACAATTGATTTCTGGTTTCTTTTTATCTATATCTGTGTGTGTGAATGTGCGTGGAAAGTTGTTTGAAATATATGACACATGGTATTGGCAATAAATCTTACTTGAAGAAATGAAGAAAGAGGATCAAACTTAAATGAATAGCATTAGTAAAGAGTTTCTAGTAGAATAAAGTTTAGTTTAACTGCTCATCGCACGTTGTTTATAAACTCAACAACCTTTCAACATTTGCTTGGGCGTTTTAATTACACTTTTGTCGCACCTGGCATTCAAAATGTTTCCCTCGCACTGCTCTTATCATTATCATTAGATGGTTCCGAAAAAAAAGTGCTTGGGGCAATGACGCGATTCGCGTGTTCCTCTTTAACGATGACGAAATTAGCTAAAAAATACATGCCACACAAACAGTCTAATTCATTAGTTCTATTATACTTTTTTGTGTCGTTCTAACTACTCGCATTTTTTGTGAGTGTGGGTGCGAATTAACTTTTATGCTAGCTACATTTTTGTATCTTATTAGAGATATATGCTAAAAGTACACTGAAAAGAAAAGTCTGGCCTAAATTTGAGTAAATAAAATAAGAATAAGACATGTGGAAGAGGTTTTTAGATTTTTCTTGACCCCTTGAGATTCGTTATAAGAAAGTTCGTTCGGAAATCAGTGCTGTAAAATATTTTAAAAGAGCCTGAAATGGTTTTAAAAACCTACTTTAAGTGTTGCCCTTTTCAAAAAATAAAACACTTCAAGTTACAATTTTAGCTTTGTTTTTTTAAGTGCATATTTTTTTGCTAACCTGGAAAACTAACGCCTAGAACTGTCTGTATAATTTCTGTTAATAGCCGGATGAAACTTATTGTTATAATAATAATAATAGTCATTCTTTACGCTTAAGCTGGCGAAGTATGTCAATTGAACATTTTCTAGCGAAAGTTCTGTTAACTATTGTTAATTAATTAATGGTTGTGCTGAAGCACACACAACAACTATTTGTTGTTGTTTGCTGTCCTCAATATTTACCAATATGTCGAGCCAGTTAATTGTGATATATTGTGCCGAAAAGACCGTTCGTTGTTGTTGACATATTTCACATTGGGCAACGAGCGGGGCAACAAGTGCAACTCCCACCCACGCCCTTCCACGTACGCACATACACACACTCACAGATGAAAACGCCAGGGGGTGAAGTTGGTTGTGGTAGATTGTGCAATCAAATGGATTGTCTCGCCCACAATTTGGCTCCGTTGCTCAGAAGCTGCGGGCGAGCTATGTTTTCCTAATGCATATTTGAAGTGCACACGTTGTGCCGACTACAACAACAACTAAAACAACAACAGCCACATGAGGCCAGCTAATCTGTAAGACAGATGCATAAACAACAACTGAAACAGAACACTAAGCAAACAAACAAACAAACACAAAAAAAAAACTTTGCATTTGATAAATTGGCAAGAATAACATCAGTGACAACAACAAAAGTTGCTGCTTTTACCACGCCCTCTCCTCCTCTTGCCGCCTTAAGACGCTGCTAGATAAAGGCCGACATATATTATATATGTATATAAAATGAATGCGTCTTTGTGTATTTGAGTTTCGCTTTATTTTGGGCTTGCAATAACTGCGGGCGCACTTTAAGATACTGTATCTGGAAGATACTAATAAACAAACCAAATACGTCTTATCAGCTTGTTTAACATGTGTTTCGCAAATGCTAGAAAGTGCCGTTGTGTGTGTGTGTGTGTGTATGTATTTGGTGATCACTTGAGAAGTAATCTTTAAGGTTAGAGATCTCTTTTTGCGAGCAAGTTGAGTTTTTAAAAATGATTTGAAAAATGGTACACGATTTAGAATCAAATGATTTATTTGGCCTGTGCTTAAGTTCAAAACCAAAAATTAACTATATTTTGAAAATATGTGATTATAAGAAAATTATTTTAAAATATCCTATTGCAACACACGTGCATTTATCGGGCATTCTCTATGCAAATATAATATTTGCATTAAATTGTCGTCTAGATCGTTAAATCGCAAAATCCACACAACACGAGTTATTTATGCAAAGACCAAGAGGCACACAATAAAAGGGGGGCAAGAGGAAGTTATGGGTAAAACACAAAAAAATAGTATCTTGCTGGGTTTTCACTCTTTTTACATTATTTCACAGGAAGTGGCGAATTTCTAATGAATGAAAAGTGAAATTAAGACAATAAAAAGCTGTAAGTGTATCTTTCGGATGAGTAAGAGCCATGGTAATGTATCTTGGCTTATATAATGGCCATAATCTCGAGATGTTTTTTTCTTACACCCGTTAGATTGTTGAGTTACTTTTTGCTTTCGATTTCGTTTCGTCTTGTTATTAAGTGGCTTTGATGACATTTTAGTTTTAAAAACATTTTAATAAAATTTCTTGTTGGCACTTTGCCCGATATATAAATATATATATGTACATACATATGTATCTATCGATGGCAGCGTCTATTTGTTTTGGCTCCCACAACCACAAAATGCCATAAATATTATTGTAAAAACAATCTTCAAGTGGTTTGTGCGGTTTATTTTTATATAGTATTACACATTGCACATGCATATCAATTTATCAATTTTCCCCCCCCATCCACTTGTCAATAAATTGGCAATGGCCCCAAAATAAAAATCGTTGCATTCAATTGTTTGGAGCCGCTTGTTGCATGAACATATTAATATTTATCAACAATTTTATATTTACGCCGGTTGTGTTTTTCTTTTGTCAGAATTTTGATTTAGGTCACGGAAAATGGTGAAAAATATTTTTATTCGCAGCATTTTTCACAAAATGAATTTAAAATAATAATAAAAATACGCTGCAAGCGGAAGTTAAGGCTGAATGAGATTCTGTTGTTTGTTTTTTTTATTGTTATTGGCCAGCTGCGTGCCAAAGAAGCAAGTTTTCTACTAACACTTAATGTGTAGCTGCTGCAAAATTTACGACCTGCAAATGCATGGCAAAAGAAAACTTGAAAATTTCTTAAATAAACATAATGAAAAGCAGCAGATACCTTTACGCTACACAGTTCTTAAAGTTCCCTTACCTTTCTCTCTGGTGAAATCTAACACTTGAAGCTCACGGCTTTAAAATGAGTTATGGCTTAAACCTTTGCCAACTGCACAAAACTGCAACAAAACGCCACCCACAAAGCACAAAATGCTGACCAAGACAGCAAAGACAGCTGTAATGTCCGGGCTTAAAATTGTTATTCTATGAGCTACAAGCGAATTTATGAAATTTTATATCTCTATACTTGTGTGATGTGTGGATAGAGAGTGAGAGAGATTATGAGAGGCTTGAAGCTTATGTTTAAAGTTGGCATAGTAAAAAAATTAATTTATAATTTATTGCTTGAGTTTGCATATGGGGAAAAGGTTAAATAATAATTTTTTTCATAGCTTGGAAGTTACCTGGAATTTCTATATTATTTCACTTAACTATGCATATGAAACAAAAAGCACTCTCGTGAAACCTATAAGTATTTATTTATGACTCGTACTTAACCTATTTCTAATTACCACAAATTTTTTTACCATTCTAAAGTGCGCGAATCTTAAATCAAACAAAAAGAGAAACTCTACTGCAGAAGAAACTACATTCTCAAATCGAGAGTTCAAAGCGGCAATTGGCATAAACTTAATACATTGTTGAGATATATACCAGAAACCGTTAGTTGGCAAAAAGTGTGAATGAACTAATAAAAAAGGTGTGAAAACTGCATTCGGCTAATTTTCATTGCAAGTACTTTGGCTTTATTGATTTTCCGGTTTGGCATTTGTTGCTGTTGGGCGGCAAATACTTCCTTATAGACCGCCTCAAACGATCCCCATCACAACATGTGCCACAAATTTGCCACAAGCTTGATGTGATTGATGGATCGAGGCAACAGCAGCAGCAGCAGCAACAAATGACTGAAGCTAATGGTTAAAACTGGAGCAAGTGGAGATCTCAAGTGGCCTGTGCCATCGCCAGTGTCCGCCTGTCGGCTTTTTAATAAACAAATCGGATACAGTGTGCAATTGTGTACGCTGCAAGTAAAGTGGCTGACACAAATACAAGATTCAATTTGTGTGTGCAAGTATCTGGGATTCGATCACATCTGCTATTTTTGTATCTTTGTGGCATCTTTGATTTGACTCAAATTGACTGACTCATTGTGTGTGTAGATCAATCGAGCGAGCATTGTATTTGTTTTCCGAATACAAAAAAGCAGCTCAAAACTCTGTTGATAACAGCGCCTTCGATGGGGAACCGGTTTAAGAAAGTTGTTTTCAAAACTTGTCGTTGCCAAAAAAACACCAAAAACGCTGGGGTGAAGCTTGAGAACAGTGTTCTTATACTTCTTTTGAGTTTGTTTTTATTTATTTTGGCAGCTGAGTTCGTTGGCTGCGAATTTCAGTTAAGAACCAAAAAACACTTTTTACACGAAAATTCAAACTTATATCAAGAGTAATTTACTAGAAATCTGAGTAATATTGTTGTTTTAATAACATATCTACAGAATGTGTTGATAGAAGTTCTAATAAGTATATCTATGACAAATAGTAATTTGTATTATTTTTGGGAGATATTCAAGATGATTTTGATGATTAAGAATCAGCTTTCTTTCGTTAGTGATCTAGTCATTTGGTGCTGCTTACGCAGTCTACAGTTAACCACAATCATTACAACAACAACACCGATAATAATTTTTAATAACAACAAGAGAGTCACGGCAGCGATGAATCATACCAACCTGGCTTGTTGGTTGGTTGGTTACCTGGCCTCTAAAAAAAAATTATAAAACTGTTGCCGTGTTTGTGTTTCTCTCGTTTCGCTGGAATGTCTCCAAGTTGAAGCACACACACACACACACACATTCACCTTTGAAAGACACTTATCAATGAAAAGTTAAATTGATAACAATACGGTTATACGTCACGCACACAACTACAAAGGAAGGTTATACAGTTATAAAAAGCCGGAATATTGTATAGAATACATTTATCCCTGAGAGCGCCATGAAAAACACAGTAAACTTGCATTCAGCATTTCGAAAAGCAACATTGAGAGCTGTCAATAAAAAAGTCACAAAAACATACACACCCGCACACGTATGCAATATGCATTTGTATTTGAATTGAATACAATATTCGAAATTTGCTATTGAATCTCTTTGTCACACCACCTGTAGCTAACTTAGCTATCTCACTCTCTCTCTTTCTCTCTCTCTCTATCTTTAGTTGGTTTTTAGTTTTTGCACTTTTCTATTGATATTCATAGAATTTACACACATAGATACACTTTAAGCTTTGCATTAACACCTTTTTGATTGTTGTCTGCACATTCTTCTCAGAACATTCTTTTTGCAATTATTTAGCGCTTACGTTTTCAATATTTTTAGTTAAAACACACACAGAAATGTAAAGCTTTGCTTCACGCTGCATAAATAAATTTTTAACGTTGTCAGCGAAGTTTAAACAGTTTTTATTTAATATTTGTATTTGTTGTTGTTGTTTTCTCGTTATTTGTTATTGAATCTCAAGAATTGTGCTCTGCACTCTTGAAAAAACGCGCTTTCCGTTTCGACCGTTTGTTGGCAGACGTCCGAACAGCGCGACTCTTTAAACTGAACTAAATGTTAAGCGCTTAGCTGTCGCAAATGTTATGTTTGCGACACAATGCGTCAGATTGGTAGGCAGCGTAGCCAGACTGCTATAAAAAGTACTAAAGTTGTATACCAAGTGTTGTAGCAGGCAGCCTTGTAGTGTTAGCTGTTAGCTGTCGAGCGTTGTCATTTCAATCTGCTGTTATACATAGACGAACTTATAATCAACGAGTGTATAACAGACAGAGTGGAATTAAGAGCTGCCAACTGAAATGAAGTCGTACTTAGGTTTAGGCTCGGGCAAAGTAACGAGAGCGGTCCGCTGCGTATGTTTTGATGATCGCTTCTTTGTTTACATTTCAGGGCAAGACTACATATCTAAAATAGTTTGTTTACTTAGGTCAGAATATTCTCTGATTTCCGTTTTGTCCGTTAAATACTCGTTGCTTATAATAAGATGGTTAACCGAACGGGCTACTTAACGGGTAAAAGAGTTATACGCATGAAAATCGACTCTGCTAAGCACGGCTGCTTCAGTTTTAAATACACATTCTGCGTCGTTTTAATGGTTGTAAATGCAACTTACTTACAAAATTATTCTATCAAAAATAATCTTAAACATAATTAATTTTTTGGTAAAAAAAAGTTTTTTGTGCAATTTTCAAGTCCAATGAATAAAAAAAATAAATTTATTTTTCTTATTATAAAATAGATAACGTTTATAATCATGCTAATAATTAGTACACCAGCAGTTAATAACTTCCCATTTCCCATTGCATGATGTGATTGACTATAAAATTTGATGAACGTAGAATAAATTGTTAATTTTTTCTGGCTTATAGAGACGACATTTGACATACAAGTAGGCTTATCCAATATTTTTAATCTACATGCATGTCAAATGTTGCTACAAATGTAATTTAAAATCTTGGTTATTAAATACATATATATGTGTATATGGACTCGAGCTAATGACCAAAACCCAATGTGTGCCCAGTGATCAGCTTTGCAATTGAGCTGAACGATCATTGATCGCAATATTCAAGTACCGCATAATGTCCAAATAATTGTTTAGGTAGCTAGTTGAAAAATTAACCAGGTATAAATAGGTCTACAAATAGGGATAGTCTGTTCAAATCTGTATATGAAAATGTTGCCAAATTTTGTGCTAATTCTCATCAGCTGTGTGGTGGCCTTTGACGTAGCCAGCGCCTGTGTAAGTTGGAAAACAACAAGGTAAAATTTAATTATCAAAGTAATTATTTAAAAATAGAATGGCTACAAGGCGAAGGTTGTCAAAATTGAGAATTGTGCCGGTCCAGAAGGCATTATACAAGTGGATGATGGCTTCAGTGTTAAGCTGAACAAGAAATGCGAATTGGTGCCAACTGGTTGCTTTAGCAACAAGGCCTTTGCCACAGCCATGGCTAAGTACAAGGTACAAAAGGATGGCATTGTGATGATGGATGGCAAAATGGATCTATGTGCTGCGGTCGATCAAGCTTCCACCGAGGCAAAGGATATGTTAAAAATATTTGGAGCGCCATCCAGCTGCCCAGTTGCTGAAGAGAAGATTTGTGCCAATGAGCACGTTGTCGATCTATCAAAATATAAGGCTATGTTGGGCATGGCTCGAGGTCATTTGATAATTGAAAGTTCAATTAAGCATGATACCGTAAGTTCTGCTTGCTGGATTTTTTTCATTTTATTTTTCTTACCTTTTTCTTTTATAATTTAGGGCAAATCGTGTTTCCGTACCGAGATCGAGATAGTCAAGAGTTAAGACTCTTGCTCATTTGGTTTTTTCTAGATGTATATGCATATATATTATGAGTCTTGCAAATTGAATATATATTTTTTGTGGTGCTGTAATAAAATATAACGGTAATGGATTGTACATTAAAAAAATTTATATATTTTTATTCATTTTCTTTTACAATATGTTTCAAGATTGTCAAATTATTTCTTAACAACAAACTGTAAGGAATGAAATATACAATTCGTTTTTGTTATATGTTATATTGTACGGCTTAACGATTTTACTCCTTCAATTGCACTAAACATGTTATCCCTGTTAAGAGTAATTTTGCTCGTTCTAGCCGTTCGGTTTTTTATTAAAGTTTTCATTAGCTTTACGAATGAAATCCAATGTGGTGTCAACTTGGGTAAGTGTAGAAGGAAATCATCCATTACCAAATAAATATCCTTCGTACGCCTAGAGTCCGTGCGATTTGTCAGCCCTTTAACTCTGTAGTTAACATGACGAGACAATTCTTGAAATTGAAACATTGGCATTTGTTTTGTTTGTTCCAATGGCAAGTTCCACTCAGACTTAAACCAAATATTATGAGGTTTCCCAACACATATTTGCCAATCGCCATTTTGAAAAGAAAAACAGCAACGACCGCGTTGCAATTGTTTTAACATATGATCCGATATTGCCATATTTCTTCTGAATGCCGTATAGCCATTATTCAGTCTTAGCAACAGGGATGTTCCATGCCTTGATGGAATGCGTTTTGCGTCTAAAATTTTGTACTCTTCATTAAGAAGAAAGTGTTCCTCAGGATCAATATTTTTTTTTGATAGGTTGCACATGCTGCTGCTCTCGTTGCTAGACTGATCATCATAGCTGAGCTGCAGCCGCTTTTATAGAGGAACGTCCTGTCGTTCTTGTTTGCAACCGGTATTTTACAACATCAAAATAGTGGTTTTCCTTAAAATTCTCTCTGTTCTCTCTGTAAAAAGAGGATAAGACTATAAACATGCCTGGTACGTACTCAAAAATAAGTAGGTAGACCTACTGAGAGTGCAATACAAACATATGTACATAATAAAAGGATAAGACTATAAATATGCCTGGAACGTTCTCAAGGATAAGTAGGTAGACACTTACTTGCTTGTAATCATAAATAACCAATGCTGAGTCTTACAAACTCAGCAGTATATAATTTAAGGGATGAAAATATGTATGAAACTTAGAAATTTACTGTCATTACATAGTTTAAGATCATGGTTTAACCTGAACACAAAATATGCAGCGATCCTGTTGAGTATGGTATTTGAGTTTATGTATATGTGTACTGAACATTTAACAATACTTTGGGCATTCTTAGGGGGCGTGTTTTATTATATTATTATAAAGAGGATCACTTTCCCCCTCTTACACTTTCCCCCTCTCACACTTTCTTACCTTAATCTACAAGTCTCAATTCTTTTGTTTAGAGCCTATGTATTGACCTTGTTGCTGCTGGTGATGGTGATGGTGTTGTGTATAACAATGCGCCCTACGAATGTACTCCCGCTTGACTTTGACGCACTAACAGGTGTCAATCCTTGACTGAATTTTGATTTTGACGAAATTACAACATGAATCCTTTGTTCTTAGCGCCTAGTCTTATTAAAAAGATTCTGAGAATGTTTTTAGTAAGGAACTTTTGTTGTTGTTGCTGTTGTTCATAACAATGCGGCCGCTTTATGAATGTTTATGACCTGTTTTCAGATGTACAACACAATACACTTATAACATGCGCACACTTGGCTCTAACACTTATTAGTTTTATAGCCAATGCAGTTCCTTTGATCATTTGTCCCTACCTAGTATTATTTTTAAAGTGCACTTTATTGAAAAAAAGACATAAGTTAGAATAGAGGGTAATAAAAGTATCAATCTTTTGTTCTTACCCCTATTCTTATTAAAAAATATTACGTGCATGGAAATAATAGAAACGGCAATCTCTTACTACTTCGTAGAAATGTACAGTCATTACATAATTTAAGTCCATGATCTAACCTTAAACACGATTTTAGTTTTTAAAATGTTGTTGCTGTGGCCGCTGCTGGTGCTGCCACAAACGCCGGCGCAATTGTCGCTCCAGCGGTCAGACCAATCTCCTGTTGTTATGGAAGTCGAAAGATTTTTACCAATGCCCAAGTCAATTTTTGTTCATAAAATTTTAACATGAATATGACCAAAAATGTAATTTCTTAAATGCAGTTTTATTCTAGACGCCAAACCATGACTTTTAAGCTATTGCTTTTGAAAATCGGGTCACATATAAGGAAGTTATGGAAGTTGAAAGATTTTTACCAATGCCCAAGTCAATTTTTGGTCATAAAATTTTAACATGAATATGACCAAAAATCGAATTTTATTTAAATGTAATTTCTTAAATGCAGTTTTATTCTAGACGCCAAACCATGACTTTTAAGCTATTGCTTTTGAAAATCGGGTCACTTTTGAGGAAGTTATGGAAGTCGAAAGATTTTTACCAATGCCCAAGTCAATTTTTGGTCATAAAATTTTAACATGAATATGACCAAAAATCTAATTTTATTTAAATGTAATTTCTTAAATGCAGTTTTATTCTAGACGCCAAACCATGACTTTTAAGCTATTGCTTTTGAAAATCGGGTCACTTTTGAGGAAGTTATGGAAGTCGAAAGATTTTTACCAATGCCCAAGTCAATTTTTGTTCATAAAATTTTAACATGAATATGACCAAAAATCGAATTTTATTTAAATGTGATTTCTTAAATGCAGTTTTATTCTAGACGCCAAACCATGACTTTTAAGCTATTGCTTTTGAAAATCGGGTCACTTTTGAGGAAGTTATGGAAGTCGAAAGATTTTTACCAATGCCCAAGTCAATTTTTGTTCATAAAATTTTAACATGAATATGACCAAAAATCGAATTTTATTTAAATGTAATTTCTTAAATGCAGTTTTATTCTAGACGCCAAACCATGACTTTTAAGCTATTGCTTTTGAAAATCGGGTCACTTTTGAGGAAGTTATGGAAGTCGAAAGATTTTTACCAATGCCCAAGTCAATTTTTGTTCATAAAATTTTAACATGAATATGACCAAAAATCGAATTTTATTTAAATGTAATTTCTTAAATGCAGTTTTATTCTAGACGCCAAACCATGACTTTTAAGCTATTGCTTTTGAAAATCGGGTCAGTTTTGAGGAAGTTATGGAAGTCGAAAGATTTTTACCAATGCCCAAGTCAATTTTTGTTCATAAAATTTTAACATGAATATGACCAAAAATCGAATTTTATTTAAATGTAATTTCTTAAATGCAGTTTTATTCTAGACGCCAAACCATGACTTTTAAGCTATTGCTTTTGAAAATCGGGTCAGTTTTGAGGAAGTTATGGAAGTCGAAAGATTTTTACCAATGCCCAAGTCAATTTTTGTTCATAAAATTTTAACATGAATATGACCAAAAATCGAATTTTATTTAATTGTAATTTCTTAAATGCAGTTTTATTCTAGACGCCAAACCATGACTTTTAAGCTATTGCTTTTGAAAATCGGGTCACGTTTGAGGAAGTTATGGAAGTCGAAAGATTTTTACCAATGCCCAAGTCAATTTTTGTTCATAAAATTTTAACATGAATATGACCAAAAATCGAATTTTATTTAAATGTAATTTCTTAAATGCAGTTTTATTCTAGACGCCAAACCATGACTTTTAAGCTATTGCTTTTGAAAATCGGGTCAGTTTTGAGGAAGTTATGGAAGTCGAAAGATTTTTACCAATGCCCAAGTCAATTTTTGTTCATAAAATTTTAACATGAATATGACCAAAAATCGAATTTTATTTAAATGTAATTTCTTAAATGCAGTTTTATTCTAGACGCCAAACCATGACTTTTAAGCTATTGCTTTTGAAAATCGGGTCAGTTTTGAGGAAGTTATGGAAGTCGAAAGATTTTTACCAATGCCCAAGTCAATTTTTGTTCATAAAATTTTAACATGAATATGACCAAAAATCGAATTTTATTTAAATGTAATTTCTTAAATGCAGTTTTATTCTAGACGCCAAACCATGACTTTTAAGCTATTGCTTTTGAAAATCGGGTCAGTTTTGAGGAAGTTATGGAAGTCGAAAGATTTTTACCAATGCCCAAGTCAATTTTTGTTCATAAAATTTTAACATGAATATGACCAAAAATCGAATTTATTTAAATGTAATTTCTTAAATGCAGTTTTATTCTAGACGCCAAACCATGACTTTTAAGCTATTGCTTTTGAAAATCGGGTCAGTTTTGAGGAAGTTATGGAAGTCGAAAGATTTTTACCAATGCCCAAGTCAATTTTTGTTCATAAAATTTTAACATGAATATGACCAAAAATCGAATTTTATTTAAATGTAATTTCTTAAATGCAGTTTTATTCTAGACGCCAAACCATGACTTTTAAGCTATTGCTTTTGAAAATCGGGTCAGTTTTGAGGAAGTTATGGAAGTCGAAAGATTTTACCAATGCCCAAGTCAATTTTTGTTCATAAAATTTTAACATGAATATGACCAAAAATCGAATTTTATTTAAATGTAATTTCTTAAATGCAGTTTTATTCTAGACGCCAAACCATGACTTTTAAGCTATTGCTTTTGAAAATCGGGTCACTTTTGAGGAAGTTATGGAAGTCGAAAGATTTTTACCAATGCCCAAGTCAATTTTTGTTCATAAAATTTTAACATGAATATGACCAAAAATCGAATTTTATTTAAATGTAATTTCTTAAATGCAGTTTTATTCTAGACGCCAAACCATGACTTTTAAGCTATTGCTTTTGAAAATCGGGTCAGTTTTGAGGAAGTTATGGAAGTCGAAAGATTTTTACCAATGCCCAAGTCAATTTTTGTTCATAAAATTTTAACATGAATATGACCAAAAATCGAATTTTATTTAAATGTAATTTCTTAAATGCAGTTTTATTCTAGACGCCAAACCATGACTTTTAAGCTATTGCTTTTGAAAATCGGGTCACTTTTGAGGAAGTTATGGAAGTCGAAAGATTTTTACCAATGCCCAAGTCAATTTTTGTTCATAAAATTTTAACATGAATATGACCAAAAATCGAATTTTATTTAAATGTAATTTCTTAAATGCAGTTTTATTCTAGACGCCAAACCATGACTTTTAAGCTATTGCTTTTGAAAATCGGGTCACTTTTGAGGAAGTTATGGAAGTCGAAAGATTTTTACCAATGCCCAAGTCAATTTTTGTTCATAAAATTTTAACATGAATATGACCAAAAATCGAATTTTATTTAAATGTAATTTCTTAAATGCAGTTTTATTCTAGACGCCAAACCATGACTTTTAAGCTATTGCTTTTGAAAATCGGGTCACTTTTGAGGAAGTTATGGAAGTCGAAAGATTTTTACCAATGCCCAAGTCAATTTTTGTTCATAAAATTTTAACATGAATATGACCAAAAATCGAATTTTATTTAAATGTAATTTCTTAAATGCAGTTTTATTCTAGACGCCAAACCATGACTTTTAAGCTATTGCTTTTGAAAATCGGGTCACTTTTGAGGAAGTTATGGAAGTCGAAAGATTTTTACCAATGCCCAAGTCAATTTTTGGTCATAAAATTTTAACATGAATATGACCAAAAATCGAATTTTATTTAAATGTAATTTCTTAAATGCAGTTTTATTCTAGACGCCAAACCATGACTTTTAAGCTATTGCTTTTGAAAATCGGGTCAGTTTTGAGGAAGTTATGGAAGTCGAAAGATTTTTACCAATGCCCAAGTCAATTTTTGTTCATAAAATTTTAACATGAATATGACCAAAAATCGAATTTTATTTAAATGTAATTTCTTAAATGCAGTTTTATTCTAGACGCCAAACCATGACTTTTAAGCTATTGCTTTTGAAAATCGGGTCACTTTTGAGGAAGTTATGGAAGTCGAAAGATTTTACCAATGCCCAAGTCAATTTTTGTTCATAAAATTTAACATGAATATGACCAAAAATCGAATTTTATTTAAATGTAATTTCTTAAATGCAGTTTTATTCTAGACGCCAAACCATGACTTTTAAGCTATTGCTTTTGAAAATCGGGTCACTTTTGAGGAAGTTATGGAAGTCGAAAGATTTTACCAATGCCCAAGTCAATTTTTGTTCATAAAATTTTAACATGAATATGACCAAAAATCGAATTTTATTTAAATGTAATTTCTTAAATGCAGTTTTATTCTAGACGCCAAACCATGACTTTTAAGCTATTGCTTTTGAAAATCGGGTCACTTTTGAGGAAGTTATGGAAGTCGAAAGATTTTTACCAATGCCCAAGTCAATTTTTGTTCATAAAATTTTAACATGAATATGACCAAAAATCGAATTTTATTTAAATGTAATTTCTTAAATGCAGTTTTATTCTAGACGCCAAACCATGACTTTTAAGCTATTGCTTTTGAAAATCGGGTCACTTTTGAGGAAGTTATGGAAGTCGAAAGATTTTTACCAATGCCCAAGTCAATTTTTGTTCATAAAATTTTAACATGAATATGACCAAAAATCGAATTTTATTTAAATGTAATTTCTTAAATGCAGTTTTATTCTAGACGCCAAACCATGACTTTTAAGCTATTGCTTTTGAAAATCGGGTCACTTTTGAGGAAGTTATGGAAGTCGAAAGATTTTTACCAATGCCCAAGTCAATTTTTGTTCATAAAATTTTAACATGAATATGACCAAAAATCGAATTTTATTTAAATGTAATTTCTTAAATGCAGTTTTATTCTAGACGCCAAACCATGACTTTTAAGCTATTGCTTTTGAAAATCGGGTCACTTTTGAGGAAGTTATGGAAGTCGAAAGATTTTTACCAATGCCCAAGTCAATTTTTGTTCATAAAATTTTAACATGAATATGACCAAAAATCGAATTTTATTTAAATGTAATTTCTTAAATGCAGTTTTATTCTAGACGCCAAACCATGACTTTTAAGCTATTGCTTTTGAAAATCGGGTCACTTTTGAGGAAGTTATGGAAGTCGAAAGATTTTTACCAATGCCCAAGTCAATTTTTGTTCATAAAATTTTAACATGAATATGACCAAAAATCGAATTTTATTTAAATGTAATTTCTTAAATGCAGTTTTATTCTAGACGCCAAACCATGACTTTTAAGCTATTGCTTTTGAAAATCGGGTCACTTTTGAGGAAGTTATGGAAGTCGAAAGATTTTTACCAATGCCCAAGTCAATTTTGTTCATAAAATTTTAACATGAATATGACCAAAAATCGAATTTTATTTAAATGTAATTTCTTAAATGCAGTTTTATTCTAGACGCCAAACCATGACTTTTAAGCTATTGCTTTTGAAAATCGGGTCACTTTTGAGGAAGTTATGGAAGTCGAAAGATTTTTACCAATGCCCAAGTCAATTTTTGTTCATAAAATTTTAACATGAATATGACCAAAAATCGAATTTTATTTAAATGTAATTTCTTAAATGCAGTTTTATTCTAGACGCCAAACCATGACTTTTAAGCTATTGCTTTTGAAAATCGGGTCACTTTTGAGGAAGTTATGGAAGTCGAAAGATTTTTACCAATGCCCAAGTCAATTTTTGTTCATAAAATTTTAACATGAATATGACCAAAAATCGAATTTTATTTAAATGTAATTTCTTAAATGCAGTTTTATTCTAGACGCCAAACCATGACTTTTAAGCTATTGCTTTTGAAAATCGGGTCAGTTTTGAGGAAGTTATGGAAGTCGAAAGATTTTTACCAATGCCCAAGTCAATTTTTGTTCATAAAATTTTAACATGAATATGACCAAAAATCGAATTTTATTTAAATGTAATTTCTTAAATGCAGTTTTATTCTAGACGCCAAACCATGACTTTTAAGCTATTGCTTTTGAAAATCGGGTCAGTTTTGAGGAAGTTATGGAAGTCGAAAGATTTTTACCAATGCCCAAGTCAATTTTTGTTCATAAAATTTTAACATGAATATGACCAAAAATCGAATTTTATTTAAATGTAATTTCTTAAATGCAGTTTTATTCTAGACGCCAAACCATGACTTTTAAGCTATTGCTTTTGAAAATCGGGTCACTTTTGAGGAAGTTATGGAAGTCGAAAGATTTTACCAATGCCCAAGTCAATTTTTGTTCATAAAATTTTAACATGAATATGACCAAAAATCGAATTTTATTTAAATGTAATTTCTTAAATGCAGTTTTATTCTAGACGCCAAACCATGACTTTTAAGCTATTGCTTTTGAAAATCGGGTCACTTTTGAGGAAGTTATGGAAGTCGAAAGATTTTTACCAATGCCCAAGTCAATTTTTGTTCATAAAATTTTAACATGAATATGACCAAAAATCGAATTTTATTTAAATGTAATTTCTTAAATGCAGTTTTATTCTAGACGCCAAACCATGACTTTTAAGCTATTGCTTTTGAAAATCGGGTCACTTTTGAGGAAGTTATGGAAGTCGAAAGATTTTTACCAATGCCCAAGTCAATTTTTGTTCATAAAATTTTAACATGAATATGACCAAAAATCGAATTTTATTTAAATGTAATTTCTTAAATGCAGTTTTATTCTAGACGCCAAACCATGACTTTTAAGCTATTGCTTTTGAAAATCGGGTCACTTTTGAGGAAGTTATGGAAGTCGAAAGATTTTTACCAATGCCCAAGTCAATTTTTGTTCATAAAATTTTAACATGAATATGACCAAAAATCGAATTTTATTTAAATGTAATTTCTTAAATGCAGTTTTATTCTAGACGCCAAACCATGACTTTTAAGCTATTGCTTTTGAAAATCGGGTCACTTTTGAGGAAGTTATGGAAGTCGAAAGATTTTTACCAATGCCCAAGTCAATTTTTGTTCATAAAATTTTAACATGAATATGACCAAAAATCGAATTTTATTTAAATGTAATTTCTTAAATGCAGTTTTATTCTAGACGCCAAACCATGACTTTTAAGCTATTGCTTTTGAAAATCGGGTCACTTTTGAGGAAGTTATGGAAGTCGAAAGATTTTTACCAATGCCCAAGTCAATTTTTGTTCATAAAATTTTAACATGAATATGACCAAAAATCGAATTTTATTTAAATGTAATTTCTTAAATGCAGTTTTATTCTAGACGCCAAACCATGACTTTTAAGCTATTGCTTTTGAAAATCGGGTCACTTTTGAGGAAGTTATGGAAGTCGAAAGATTTTACCAATGCCCAAGTCAATTTTTGTTCATAAAATTTTAACATGAATATGACCAAAAATCGAATTTTATTTAAATGTAATTTCTTAAATGCAGTTTTATTCTAGACGCCAAACCATGACTTTTAAGCTATTGCTTTTGAAAATCGGGTCACTTTTGAGGAAGTTATGGAAGTCGAAAGATTTTTACCAATGCCCAAGTCAATTTTTGTTCATAAAATTTTAACATGAATATGACCAAAAATCGAATTTTATTTAAATGTAATTTCTTAAATGCAGTTTTATTCTAGACGCCAAACCATGACTTTTAAGCTATTGCTTTTGAAAATCGGGTCACTTTTGAGGAAGTTATGGAAGTCGAAAGATTTTTACCAATGCCCAAGTCAATTTTTGTTCATAAAATTTTAACATGAATATGACCAAAAATCGAATTTTATTTAAATGTAATTTCTTAAATGCAGTTTTATTCTAGACGCCAAACCATGACTTTTAAGCTATTGCTTTTGAAAATCGGGTCACTTTTGAGGAAGTTATGGAAGTCGAAAGATTTTTACCAATGCCCAAGTCAATTTTTGTTCATAAAATTTTAACATGAATATGACCAAAAATCGAATTTTATTTAAATGTAATTTCTTAAATGCAGTTTTATTCTAGACGCCAAACCATGACTTTTAAGCTATTGCTTTTGAAAATCGGGTCACTTTTGAGGAAGTTATGGAAGTCGAAAGATTTTTACCAATGCCCAAGTCAATTTTTGTTCATAAAATTTTAACATGAATATGACCAAAAATCGAATTTTATTTAAATGTAATTTCTTAAATGCAGTTTTATTCTAGACGCCAAACCATGACTTTTAAGCTATTGCTTTTGAAAATCGGGTCAGTTTTGAGGAAGTTATGGAAGTCGAAAGATTTTTACCAATGCCCAAGTCAATTTTTGTTCATAAAATTTTAACATGAATATGACCAAAAATCGAATTTTATTTAAATGTAATTTCTTAAATGCAGTTTTATTCTAGACGCCAAACCATGACTTTTAAGCTATTGCTTTTGAAAATCGGGTCAGTTTTGAGGAAGTTATGGAAGTCGAAAGATTTTTACCAATGCCCAAGTCAATTTTTGTTCATAAAATTTTAACATGAATATGACCAAAAATCGAATTTTATTTAAATGTAATTTCTTAAATGCAGTTTTATTCTAGACGCCAAACCATGACTTTTAAGCTATTGCTTTTGAAAATCGGGTCACTTTTGAGGAAGTTATGGAAGTCGAAAGATTTTTACCAATGCCCAAGTCAATTTTTGTTCATAAAATTTTAACATGAATATGACCAAAAATCGAATTTTATTTAAATGTAATTTCTTAAATGCAGTTTTATTCTAGACGCCAAACCATGACTTTTAAGCTATTGCTTTTGAAAATCGGGTCACTTTTGAGGAAGTTATGGAAGTCGAAAGATTTTTACCAATGCCCAAGTCAATTTTTGTTCATAAAATTTTAACATGAATATGACCAAAATCGAATTTTATTTAAATGTAATTTCTTAAATGCAGTTTTATTCTAGACGCCAAACCATGACTTTTAAGCTATTGCTTTTGAAAATCGGGTCAGTTTTGAGGAAGTTATGGAAGTCGAAAGATTTTTACCAATGCCCAAGTCAATTTTTGTTCATAAAATTTTAACATGAATATGACCAAAAATCGAATTTTATTTAAATGTAATTTCTTAAATGCAGTTTTATTCTAGACGCCAAACCATGACTTTTAAGCTATTGCTTTTGAAAATCGGGTCACTTTTGAGGAAGTTATGGAAGTCGAAAGATTTTTACCAATGCCCAAGTCAATTTTTGTTCATAAAATTTTAACATGAATATGACCAAAAATCGAATTTTATTTAAATGTAATTTCTTAAATGCAGTTTTATTCTAGACGCCAAACCATGACTTTTAAGCTATTGCTTTTGAAAATCGGGTCACTTTTGAGGAAGTTATGGAAGTCGAAAGATTTTTACCAATGCCCAAGTCAATTTTTGTTCATAAAATTTTAACATGAATATGACCAAAAATCGAATTTTATTTAAATGTAATTTCTTAAATGCAGTTTTATTCTAGACGCCAAACCATGACTTTTAAGCTATTGCTTTTGAAAATCGGGTCACTTTTGAGGAAGTTATGGAAGTCGAAAGATTTTTACCAATGCCCAAGTCAATTTTTGTTCATAAAATTTTAACATGAATATGACCAAAAATCGAATTTTATTTAAATGTAATTTCTTAAATGCAGTTTTATTCTAGACGCCAAACCATGACTTTTAAGCTATTGCTTTTGAAAATCGGGTCACTTTTGAGGAAGTTATGGAAGTCGAAAGATTTTTACCAATGCCCAAGTCAATTTTTGTTCATAAAATTTTAACATGAATATGACCAAAAATCGAATTTTATTTAAATGTAATTTCTTAAATGCAGTTTTATTCTAGACGCCAAACCATGACTTTTAAGCTATTGCTTTTGAAAATCGGGTCACTTTTGAGGAAGTTATGGAAGTCGAAAGATTTTTACCAATGCCCAAGTCAATTTTTGTTCATAAAATTTTAACATGAATATGACCAAAAATCGAATTTTATTTAAATGTAATTTCTTAAATGCAGTTTTATTCTAGACGCCAAACCATGACTTTTAAGCTATTGCTTTTGAAAATCGGGTCACTTTTGAGGAAGTTATGGAAGTCGAAAGATTTTTACCAATGCCCAAGTCAATTTTTGTTCATAAAATTTTAACATGAATATGACCAAAAATCGAATTTTATTTAAATGTAATTTCTTAAATGCAGTTTTATTCTAGACGCCAAACCATGACTTTTAAGCTATTGCTTTTGAAAATCGGGTCACTTTTGAGGAAGTTATGGAAGTCGAAAGATTTTTACCAATGCCCAAGTCAATTTTTGTTCATAAAATTTTAACATGAATATGACCAAAAATCGAATTTTATTTAAATGTAATTTCTTAAATGCAGTTTTATTCTAGACGCCAAACCATGACTTTTAAGCTATTGCTTTTGAAAATCGGGTCACTTTTGAGGAAGTTATGGAAGTCGAAAGATTTTTACCAATGCCCAAGTCAATTTTTGTTCATAAAATTTTAACATGAATATGACCAAAAATCGAATTTTATTTAAATGTAATTTCTTAAATGCAGTTTTATTCTAGACGCCAAACCATGACTTTTAAGCTATTGCTTTTGAAAATCGGGTCACTTTTGAGGAAGTTATGGAAGTCGAAAGATTTTTACCAATGCCCAAGTCAATTTTTGTTCATAAAATTTTAACATGAATATGACCAAAAATCGAATTTTATTTAAATGTAATTTCTTAAATGCAGTTTTATTCTAGACGCCAAACCATGACTTTTAAGCTATTGCTTTTGAAAATCGGGTCACTTTTGAGGAAGTTATGGAAGTCGAAAGATTTTACCAATGCCCAAGTCAATTTTTGTTCATAAAATTTTAACATGAATATGACCAAAAATCGAATTTTATTTAAATGTAATTTCTTAAATGCAGTTTTATTCTAGACGCCAAACCATGACTTTTAAGCTATTGCTTTTGAAAATCGGGTCACTTTTGAGGAAGTTATGGAAGTCGAAAGATTTTACCAATGCCCAAGTCAATTTTTGTTCATAAAATTTTAACATGAATATGACCAAAAATCGAATTTTATTTAAATGTAATTTCTTAAATGCAGTTTTATTCTAGACGCCAAACCATGACTTTTAAGCTATTGCTTTTGAAAATCGGGTCACTTTTGAGGAAGTTATGGAAGTCGAAAGATTTTTACCAATGCCCAAGTCAATTTTTGTTCATAAAATTTTAACATGAATATGACCAAAAATCGAATTTTATTTAAATGTAATTTCTTAAATGCAGTTTTATTCTAGACGCCAAACCATGACTTTTAAGCTATTGCTTTTGAAAATCGGGTCATTTTTGAGGAAGTTATGGAAGTCGAAAGATTTTTACCAATGCCCAAGTCAATTTTTGTTCATAAAATTTTAACATGAATATGACCAAAAATCGAATTTTATTTAAATGTAATTTCTTAAATGCAGTTTTATTCTAGACGCCAAACCATGACTTTTAAGCTATTGCTTTTGAAAATCGGGTCACTTTTGAGGAAGTTATGGAAGTCGAAAGATTTTTACCAATGCCCAAGTCAATTTTTGTTCATAAAATTTTAACATGAATATGACCAAAAATCGAATTTTATTTAAATGTAATTTCTTAAATGCAGTTTTATTCTAGACGCCAAACCATGACTTTTAAGCTATTGCTTTTGAAAATCGGGTCACTTTTGAGGAAGTTATGGAAGTCGAAAGATTTTTACCAATGCCCAAGTCAATTTTTGTTCATAAAATTTTAACATGAATATGACCAAAAATCGAATTTTATTTAAATGTAATTTCTTAAATGCAGTTTTATTCTAGACGCCAAACCATGACTTTTAAGCTATTGCTTTTGAAAATCGGGTCACTTTTGAGGAAGTTATGGAAGTCGAAAGATTTTTACCAATGCCCAAGTCAATTTTTGTTCATAAAATTTTAACATGAATATGACCAAAAATCGAATTTTATTTAAATGTAATTTCTTAAATGCAGTTTTATTCTAGACGCCAAACCATGACTTTTAAGCTATTGCTTTTGAAAATCGGGTCACTTTTGAGGAAGTTATGGAAGTCGAAAGATTTTTACCAATGCCCAAGTCAATTTTTGGTCATAAAATTTTAACATGAATATGACCAAAAATCGAATTTTATTTAAATGTAATTTCTTAAATGCAGTTTTATTCTAGACGCCAAACCATGACTTTTAAGCTATTGCTTTTGAAAATCGGGTCACTTTTGAGGAAGTTATGGAAGTCGAAAGATTTTTACCAATGCCCAAGTCAATTTTTGTTCATAAAATTTTAACATGAATATGACCAAAAATCGAATTTTATTTAAATGTAATTTCTTAAATGCAGTTTTATTCTAGACGCCAAACCATGACTTTTAAGCTATTGCTTTTGAAAATCGGGTCACTTTTGAGGAAGTTATGGAAGTCGAAAGATTTTTACCAATGCCCAAGTCAATTTTTGTTCATAAAATTTTAACATGAATATGACCAAAAATCGAATTTATTTAAATGTAATTTCTTAAATGCAGTTTTATTCTAGACGCCAAACCATGACTTTTAAGCTATTGCTTTTGAAAATCGGGTCATTTTTGAGGAAGTTATGGAAGTCGAAAGATTTTTACCAATGCCCAAGTCAATTTTTGTTCATAAAATTTTAACATGAATATGACCAAAAATCGAATTTTATTTAAATGTAATTTCTTAAATGCAGTTTTATTCTAGACGCCAAACCATGACTTTTAAGCTATTGCTTTTGAAAATCGGGTCACTTTTGAGGAAGTTATGGAAGTCGAAAGATTTTTACCAATGCCCAAGTCAATTTTTGTTCATAAAATTTTAACATGAATATGACCAAAAATCGAATTTTATTTAAATGTAATTTCTTAAATGCAGTTTTATTCTAGACGCCAAACCATGACTTTTAAGCTATTGCTTTTGAAAATCGGGTCACATTTAAGGAAGTTATGGAAGTCGAAAGATTTTTACCAATGCCCAAGTCAATTTTTGTTCATAAAATTTTAACATGAATATGACCAAAAATCGAATTTTATTTAAATGTAATTTCTTAAATGCAGTTTTATTCTAGACGCCAAACCATGACTTTTAAGCTATTGCTTTTGAAAATCGGGTCACTTTTGAGGAATTTATGGAAGTCGAAAGATTTTTACCAATGCCCAAGTCAATTTTTGTTCATAAAATTTTAACATGAATATGACCAAAAATCGAATTTTATTTAAATGTAATTTCTTAAATGCAGTTTTATTCTAGAAGCCAAACCATGACTTTGCGCAATTTAACGACGCACGTTTTTGTTGCGCGTAAAAGTTCGCTGGCAGAAGGTGCATGGCACTCAAATATCCTTATGCCTTTGACGTATGTGAGCGCGCAGATTCATCTTATATCCGTTGAGATGATAGCAGTATAGACACTTTAATTTCTTTCCATCGGCTTTGTTGACGCTGCTCTGGTTGCTTTTGATAATCGGTTGATGTTTCGCAAAGTTAAGGCATTGGAAAGGTTCGACCTGTTTCTTATTGAATTTTCAGGCACACAATTTTAACATGCATTTGGAATAAAAATCGCGTTTCTAACCAAATGAAGTATTAATCTAGATGCCAAATCATGAGTTTTAAGCCTTTACTTTTGATAATCGGTTGAGTAATGCCGAAGTTATGGCATTGGAAATTTTTAGCCCGTTTCTGTGTGTATGTTCAGGGATACAATTTTAATGTAATTTTCGAATAAGAACAGCTATCTTATTGAGTAGTGTATATAGGTATATATATTTAACATTTTACAACACTTTGGGCTTAATAAATAGTGTTTCAAAATATATCAAATCTTAATGTTAGTGCTCTAAATGTCTGTACACAAAGAGTTTGGGTTTTCTTGGAGTTTGCAACTGAAAGTAAGAAAGCGAATTTGTTTTTGTTTATAAAAAGAGACCGTCTTGAGCAGAGCGAGGAGCAGGAGTTCCATTGTATTCCATTTAATGTTCAGCAAATGCCCGAAAAGCCGTAATCGCAATCGATATCTTTTTGTTTTAAGTGACCCAAGTACGGCGAGTGTTTGATGCCAAAACTGTAGGAGGGCATATGGGATAGATTAACCTGTAAGAAAATGGGAAACAAAAAAAATGTTTTAAAGATTTTTTTACTTTTTATCATTAGTTGACATCATTTTGAATGAATTTTAAATTTTTGTTAAAAGGCTAAAACGATTTAAGGATAGTTCTTATCAGGACGGTTTGCGAGCAAGCATTGGGTATAACGGTCAGGTAATATATATGTGCCCATTTTGCCAGTAAACTTCGAATGCATAATGCCAAAGGATATTGATGGCGTCGAACGTTTCTCCCAATACTGCGTGTGAGGTCAGGTAATACATAAATAAACTAAATAGATTAAACTGTCAGTGTAAAAAGAAAGCCTACCTTTTCGGGACAATGTGCACCTGGACCGGGTTTATTATCATCGCTGGTCACCTTATATTTACCACGCATGGTATAAACGGGTGGCTTGGACTTGGTTACCGTATACTCGCCATCGTAATAACCGGGACCGGGCAATACCAATGCGGGTATCAACGAAGGGCGCATTCGTCCAGCCATTGTATAGGCAGGTGCCGAACGTATGGGTCCTTCCTTGCTGCTGCCCAAGACAGTGGGTATCTTGTAGACGTTAGGAGCTGTAGCAAGTACAAGATTCAACATATGATACAATAAGAAAATAAAATTGATAGATTTCTTGAAATAAGTATGAAATTTCCAAATTTTCTTAACTTTACAAAGTATGATACTTTGTACTTAGTTAAGAATTATTTAAATATCATTTTTGTAATTGTTAAGGTTGTTAGAATTGTATTGACTGGTTGTTTGAATGGCTGGGTTAATAGGTGAGAGCTTGAAATATGATGAGGCTGCAAAAAAAAAAAAAAAAAAACGTACACACAAAAACATGGAAATTTTTTTAGGTAACAATAAATTCAAGTTTAGCGTGAGTTTACCTGATTATCTTCTCTTGCACGCTGCTCGCCTCTACAGAGTACTTGACCGTGCTTGATTTCACCGATTTACCACTTGTCACAAATGCACCATCACTTTGCACCACTGTGCGTGTGCTGCTTGCTGCTGCTTTGGTTGTGCTGGCATCCGCTTTACCTTGGGCTATGACTGTTAGATTACCCTTTTGGGCATGTGCATTTGCCTCGTGGTGCATTGTGGTGTGCTTCCATCTGGATTGATTGGAGTTCTGATTGTCATTTGTGTTGCTTACAATTTTTGTTGTATTGATTGTTGTTGTTTCGGCTGTGCTTGGTGTTGCTAGCTGTGAGATTGCAGTGTTGCCATTTGTAATGTGCTTAACGGTTGTTGTTGTTATTGCTGCATCCACTTCACTATTCACTGGTTGCGGTGCCATTTGAACACCATTCACAATGCGCGTCTCAGTGGTTGTAGTTGTTGTTGTGGTTGTTGCGGTGTTGTTGGTGGTTTCACCATTGTTGCGTACTATAGTGCAGATTGCAGAGTTAAATTGGATTCACTTGTGTATTTCTTTGTTTTTAATGTACGGTTTCTATACTAGTACACAGAGAAAAGTAAATTGCACTTAAATTCAGAATCTAGCTTTGTAGCCTTGTACAGCTCGCACATTTTTCTCTGTGCATTTATATGCATTTGCCCATTCCTTTATAAGCTAAATAAACGCTTCAAGTACTTTATTTGCTTACTGAAACCACACTTGACCCTTTATGGCTAACAGATATAAACAGAAAATGGTAAATGCTCTAAAGAGATCTATAATTAAAGTCATAAAATCGAATTCAAGTCTTTACTCAAAATGAACAATAGTGCAAAATAACATTTCAATGATCATTCTGAGGCTGGTTTTTCTGATGTTCCTGTGGATGAACTATTGTTACTATTGGTACTATTGGTGCTGTTGGATTTATTAGCTGGAAGTTTCATATGCCATCCACAATCGTATCGGCATTTCCTAAGAGTTGCAAATTCATTGTTTTTGTGCATTCGCTTGCACTTGGAGAAAACTGATACACAGTTTAAAATAATGCGATGGAATACATAAAATTTTCGACGAGGTCCGTGACAGGCTCGTTCGTGTTTGTATTTGTTCCTTACCAAACATGCACCATTTGGTCTATCTAAAAAAAAGGAAAGCTTTTCGAATGTGTTTAATGTCTCCTGTCAAAACTTACATCTTCCTGGCTCGATCAATGTAATGATCCAAAATATTAAGACAACGACTAACAACCACTTCATTCTGTTATTAACCAAAGACTGTAAAATCTATTTCGCTATAGCCACATTTACAAACTATTTATATAAGGGTAACAAATTGATGTCAGTGGATAATTGCAATTAATACGTATAAAAAGTACTTGAAAGGTTTCTTTGCGTTTGGATGATGCTCTTACCGGGACTTGCCAAACGTCTTTCACGTCTTTGCAATATGCGATCTTCAATGTAAGGGCCTCTAGGTTCTAGTGAGTGCAGTTTGATGAATACATTTTATATATATATATATATACACATGAATACATATATGCATGTAATTGTAGAATGTAGGCCAGTACACCGATATGATGAAAAAAACATATATATGCGAAATACACAGAAAATAGGAAATACAGAAAACAGAAAATATAAAATAAAAATATATAAAAAAAATATCTTCGAAGCAAACATCCGACACCAGCTTTAGATATAGTACAAAGGAATATTAAAACAAGCATAACCTACCTGGAATAATTGGCATAGGTATTGTTTTAAGACCAAAACTATAAGCTGGCGAGCTGTCGAGCTTACATTGCTCTGGATGATAATGTCCGGGAGCTAAAGACAAGCGTTACAAGATGCAGACACAAAACATGTACACAATACGTTAAAAAAAAAAAAACAAAAGAAAGCATAAAGTAAGCAACATGCTTATGAAAATAAGATTTACTAAATAAAGTTCTTTACCGGGTGCATCGGTTGTGACCTTGATATCGGTACGTGTACCAAATGTGTAGGCTGGTGTGTGCTGAGTGTATTTTTCCGGTTCATATGCAGTGGGTGCTGGATATAAGCCATAGCGATATAAATTGTAAAACTAAATTAAAATTGTATGCCTTATTTACCTGGTGTATCACTGATTTGTTCCCGATGCAGCTTCATGCCAAATGTAAAAGCAGGCGTACCATCCTGATGGCAGTTCTCCGGTCTGTAGTCACAGGGTGCCGGGGTATGGCTAATATGCTCAATGGTCGTGCGACCTGCAATTGTGTAGGCGGGTGTGTGGTCAAGACGTACTTTCTCTGGCGCATAATCGCATGGCGCTGGATAATGATTGTCCACCTTGGGGTCATATTTGCCACCAAATGTGTAAGCGGGTGCATGATCCAGTCGGGTCTTCTCCGGCGAGTAATCTCCAGGCGCTGGTGTGCCATTTGTGATCTTAACATCATGCTTGCCAGCCATCGAGAATGCAGGATTATGATCTTGTCGTACTTTCTCAGGGAAATAAGCCCCGGGAGCTGGTGTTTCACTTGGCTTGTGCAGTTCATGACGACCCGCGAATGAGAAAGCGGGAACGTGATCTAATCGAACATTCTCTGGGTGATAGTCACCCGGAGCTGGACCATGACTTTCAACTTTGGGATCATTCCTTCCACCAAAAGTGTAGGCAGGAATATGATCCAATTGACATTTCTCAGGCGAGTAATCACCCGGTGCTGGTGTTCCATTTGTGATCTTTTGATCGTGTCTACTCACCATTGAGAACGCTGGGTTATGATCTTGGCGAACTTTTTCAGGATAATATGCTCCAGGAGCTGGAGTTTCGCTGGGCTTGTGAAGATCATGACGACCGCCGAAGGAGAAAGCGGGATTGTGATCTTGCCTCACATTTTCAGGATGATAATCACCTGGAGCTGGTGTTTCGTTGTCAACTTTGGGATCGTTACGACTACCAAATGTGTAAGCAGGTGTGTGATCCAGTTGACATTTCTCAGGTGAATAATCACCCGGTGCTGGTGTGCCATTTGTGATCTTAGGATCATGCTTACCGGCCATTGAGAATGCGGGATTGTGATCTTGTCGGCATTTCTCTGGGAAATAAGTTCCAGGAGCTGGAGTTTGACTTGGCTTATGGAGATCGTGACGGCCGGCAAAGGAAAAAGCGGGATTGTGATCTTGTCTCACGTTTTCTGGATGATAATCACCGGGAGCTGGGGTATGATTCTCTACTTTAGGATCATTCCTGCCACCAAAAGAATAGGCGGGTGTATGGTCTAGTCTAGTCTTTTCAGGGCTATAATCGCCAGGGGCCGGAGTATCTTGTGTGATTTTAGGATCATGTTTGCCAGCCATAGAAAATGCGGGATTATGATCCTGACGAACTTTCTCAGGAGCGTAGGCTCCTGGAGCCGGAGTGTCATTTGGCTTGTGAAGATTGTGACGACTGGCAAAGGAGAAAGCGGGATTATGATCTTGTCTGAACTTTTCTGGATGATAGTCACCAGGAGCCGGTGTTTGACTATCAACTTTGGGATCGTTCCTACTACCAAAGGAATAAGCAGGTGTGTGATCTAATCTAGTCTTCTCGGGACAATAATCTCCAGGAGCTGGGGTATCACTTGAAGTCTTTGGATCGTGCTTTCCAGCCATTGAGAATGAGGGATTGTGATCTTGACGATGCTTTTCAGGCGAATATGCTCCAGGAGCTGGAGTTTCACTTGGCTTGTGAAGATCATGACGACCCCCAAAAGAAAAGGCAGGATTGTGATCCAAGCGGGATTTTTCTGGAGAGTAATCTCCAGGCGCTGGTGTGCCATCTGTGATCTTAGCATCATGCTTACCAGCCATCGAATAGGCGGGATTGTGATCTTGTCGTACTTTTTCAGGAGAATACGCTCCAGGAGCTGGGGTATCACTTGGTTTGTGGAGATCATGACGGCCAGCAAAGGAATATGCAGGATTATGATCTTGCCTTACTTTTTCAGGATGATAATCACCTGGAGCTGGTGTTTGGCTATTAACTTTGAAATCGTTACGACCACCAAAAGTGTAAGCAGGTGAATGATCTAGTTGACATTTCTCTGGTGAATAATCACCCGGTGCTGGTGTGCCATTTGTGATCTTAGGATCATGCTTTCCGGCCATTGAGAACGAGGGATTGTGATCTTGTCGGCATTTCTCTGGGAAATAAGCTCCAGGTGCTGGAGTTTCACTTGGCTTTTGAAGATCGTAACGGCCGGCAAAGGAAAAAGCGGGATTGTGATCTTGTCTCACGTTTTCTGGATGATAATCACCGGGAGCTGGGGTATGATTCTCTACTTTAGGATCATTCCTGCCACCAAAAGAATAGGCGGGTGTGTGATCCAATCTAGTCTTCTCGGGACAATAATCTCCAGGGGCTGGAGTAACATTTGTTATCTTTTCAATATGCTTTCCAGTCATAGAGAATGCTGGATTGTGATCTTGACGATGCTTTTCAGGCGAGTATGCTCCAGGAGCTGGAGTGTCGCTTGGCTTATGAAGATCGTGGCGACCCGCAAAGGAGAAGGAGGGATTATGGTCTTGTCGCACCTTTTCGGTCTCATAGGCGCCTGGGGCCGGGGTGTCGCTGGTCTTGAGTGTGTCATGACGTCCGGCAAATGAGAAAGCGGGATTATGATCGTGCCGTACTTTTTCGGGACAGTAGTCGCCTGGTGCCGGTGTGGATGTGTCTACCCGTTGCTCATGCTTACCAGCGAAGCTAAACGCTGGTGTGTGATCGCTACGGTACTTTTCCGGCGCATACGAGCCCGGGGCTGGTGTGAGGTTCACAGATTTCACTTCGTGCCGGCCGGATAACGTGTAAGAGGGCGAAAAATCCAAACGCACCTTCTCTGGCTCGTAGGTGCCGGGTGCGGGTGTCTCTTGCGTCCTGCTGATCTGAACACGTTGGCCAAAACTGAAGGCAGGTGTTTTGTTCAATACACATTTCTCTGGCTCGTATGTGCCGGGAGCTGAAAAGAGTTTGTTAATTTGATTAAGATTGTAAAAGATTGCAGAAGTTGTATATTGTTTGTAGATGGGGTGGATAATGAATGGACTTACCTGGTGTGGCATCCACAACATCATGATTTGGTTTGCCAGCAATGCTATAAGCAGGTGTCGTATGCAATTTTGACTTTTCAGGGCTGTATGTGCCAGGTGCTAAATAAAATATATAATCAGCTGTGATAAGAGAAAGTTTCTAGACTGAAACTATGTGTCTAACTAACCAGGCGAATCACTGATCTGTGTGTGCTTTGTCTTCAGACCAAAACTATATGCAGGCGTGTGTTCAAGAACTACTTGTTCGGGCTTATAAGTACCCGGTGCTGTAACGGTGCAAAACTAAGCTAAGAGAATGCAACTTTCTAAATGTACGACCTTAACATCTTTTAATCAAAATCTACTTTTGTTTTCGCTTAGGACGTACATTGAGGTTTTGTTTCTAGTGTTAGTTACAAACTGCATACCTGGCGTATAGTCGGGTCGCAGCTCATGATGTTTGATGCCAAAGCTAAACTCCGGTGTCCTGCTAAACTTAACCTTCTCGGGAGAATAGGCGCCAGGAGCTGTGGAATAAATATGAAAAGATTACAATTTTGAACAAGGGGCACTTCTTTAAGCTGGGTTGTAAACCAATTCAAGGTCTAACTAGATACTACTATAGACTAGGTTTTCGTATTGAAGAGCTATCTCTTCAGAGAGAGGAGTGCCTCATTACTGAAGGGGAGGTAGTGGTGAAAAGGGGAGGGTGATTGACAACATATTACCTGGTGTATGCTGATCGTGTTGGATATTAGTTCGCCTACCGAATGTGTAACTTGGCGCATTCTTTCTCGATTGCGTAACCTTTTCGGGGCAATAGCTATTTGGCGCTGTTAGTGTTAATAAAACAAATAATTACGGCACGGATAACGATTTCTTTTCTATATTTTAGACTAAACAGTTATGCAAACATGGCTATATGTAGTAAGTAAGTGGGTTATACCGAATGAGTGTAAAGAGTGTTACAACATTATTAGAGAACACGCCAGAAATTCTAGAAGTAGTGTTAAAAAGGACATGCAAAAGAGAACGTGATTTGGGTGTAGTATTAACTGTAAGAAAAGGGGGGTTGTTAATATGAAAGACGTTTGCCATTGAGGCCAGTTAGTTGTGTTACCTGGATTGTTAACTAGGTAAACGTTGACCTTAATGCGAAAGGAATAACGAGGCGCACGCGGCTTAATGACATCAAGAGGTACCACCTGATAATGGTTGGGACCTATAATGTTGTAATTGGTTTTGCAGCATTCGCGATTGCAGTCAGTGAGGGTCAGTTAAATATTTTTAAAAAGAAGAAAATTATTAAATTATAAATAATCAATCAAAAAATCAACAAACCAAACCGCACACAAAACATATAGAAAGAACATTGACGAGAGCTACAAGCTGCATAGTACAAAAGAAGGAGGTAGAAAGTCAACATAAGAAAGCAAAAGTATTGTACAAAGTGGGATATAGAGAGAGACAAATATACTAGCTGCAGCCACATTTCCGCATTGTGGTACGAATGTACCAAAAAAATGTACTTTGGGCTGAGGTTTTTTTTCTTTCTATCAAATATTTGTACAAATCTACAAATAATTACATACTAAAAGAAAGAGGGATTTGTTTTTGCTTGACAACACTACAGATTGTTACTAGGAATAAAAGGTGAATGTGATTTATGTGATTTATAATAATATTTAATTATTTTACGTCAACCCTGATCACAGCTACGTGACCACTAAGAATAAGATAGAAAGAGAGAAACAACTAAGCTAGCTAGCAATTACGGCCATGTGACTACCAAGTTAGAGATACAAAAGGAGAGAAAGAGACAACTATACGAGCAAGCAGGAAGAAGTTACAGCTACGTGAATACAGAGAGAGAGAGAAAGAGAGAGAGAGCAAAAAATAGACAAAGAGTACCAACAATGTTTTAGGGCAGCGTTTACTTACGCGCTACTTGGATGAGATTCTTTCATGGATTTCTTAGTTCATAATGATTCTTATATACAATGATGATGCGGCCTCTGTATCCGTGACAATATATTTCGGAATGTCTTTGCTTGATATGATGTTATTCCATAATCCATAGCGATAATGATACGCATGCAACCCATGATCAATAATAACGCATAACCATTCAAACAACCAAACAGGAACCAAAACATCAACATCAACAACAACAACAGATAACCAACACTATGAACTCGGTAGGGCCATAAGGACCGCCTCGACTTACCTGGTATTAGCTGCAATTTGGTGCCCGCTGGCTTCTTGCCAAATGTATATTTGGGTGTGGCATCAATAACAGCCTTGGCCGCCGGCATAACATCATACTCCCCTGGTCCGGGATTTACAAAGCGTGTCAATTCCTTGGGACGACTTTGTAGGGTAGCGGCATGTGGATAATCTTTACCTTTGGGTCGCATTCCCGACACATTATACTGTGCCGGACCGGGACCTGTTGTTTCGTCCCTGCTAATTAGCTTGTGACCAAAAGAGTACGAGGGTGCACCCTTCTTCTTAGAGTCCGGTACTTTACTGCCTGTAAAGTTGATAAATTGTAGATTATGGGTTCCTCCGAACCTTCTCACAAGCACTTACCAATTAGTGTTGGTAACTGAACAATAGCTGGTCCTGGATTTGTCGTTTCTGCAGCAATTCTACCAACACGAACTGTCGGCGTCCACGGACGTTGTTCAATACTGCCAGCCATGTTTAGGGTACGGATAATGCGTACGGGCTTACAAGGTCCCAGATCCTTTCGCTTCGATTTAGATTTGTATTTTAAAACTATCTGCAAGAAGAGAGAAAATGCATTTCATTTATTGCAATTTTAACACTTGAACTTCAAATAGATCTAACATTTTTAGCCATTTTGCTGCAGTTCGAAGAGTGTGTTTTTCAATAAGTTAAGCAATTAGGAAATATTCAAAAATATGTAAACAAATTTGAGTTAAAAAGCTCTTGATAGTTGTTTGAGTAACATATGTTCATTAATGATATAGAATATCCTAACACTATTTAAACTTTCAATTAAACACCTTTCTATGATTCATTTATTGCCGTAACCCAATAAACCAAATCCTTTAATAACCATCAAAATCAATGACATGAAAATCCATACACGAACTTCAAAATAGGAGCTCTAAACGTGACTTGGTTGATTTATTTGTTTCGAATTTTCTGGGCCAGTTTGTTCCTCGTAGCAAAGTGATTTGTTTGCTCGCCTAAAAAGACAAACAATGGACAAAAACTATAGGTTTGCGGTAGGCTCTTCAACCC
This sequence comes from Scaptomyza flava, assembly GCA_030179655.1. Taxonomy (NCBI): domain Eukaryota; kingdom Metazoa; phylum Arthropoda; class Insecta; order Diptera; family Drosophilidae; genus Scaptomyza; species Scaptomyza flava. The sequence continues at coordinate 6,713,709 of JARNME010000029.1, read as the reverse complement.
GTGACCTTCTTTTTTCGCCTTCTTGGAGGTGTTTTCCTTTTATTCTGGGAGAGGGGTGGTTTGAGTTTTGGTACCAGGTAGCGACATCGCAGCGTATGTAATCGATACTTAACGCTGACGACCCCAATTGGCTTTGGCTGAAGCGATTAGCTGACGCGATTGAAAGTCGTGGTGGTAGAACACAACTACCCATTTTACCTCATTTGCCTGGCACTGATGTCTTGGGCAGTCTGGCAACAAGGTTGCGCCCACCAAAAAGTATGCATAGTGCTAATGTTGCCCATTTGGCGCATGTTAGCCCAACAAAACGATTACTTTTAATGACTTATGGAGCGACAATTGCATGCCAAAGAAAACGAGCAACTGTAAATAGAGTTGGCCGCGTGTTTTTCATTTCGTTTTTGGTCTTCGAATTGAAATTTTGTGGCATGCCGAGCTGTAAACAAAGTGATTGAACAGGTTAAACACTTTGTAAGACTAGACAATAGAACTTAACACCACATAATAATGACCTAATATTTCTTAACACGACTTTATTAAAGTCAGCATGATGGAAGAAAAAGACTTAAATAATCCTTAACACGACATTTTGGAACTAAACACAATATAAGAGAATTGAGTTTATTTAAACCTATGATTATGCCTTAGAATAATTTATTCTATGCTAGAAATTGTTAATATGAATTAGAGATTTTGCTTAAGATTTTATATAGCGTAACATCTTAGTTTTTCTTAATAGTGTTAGTTCGTGTTCATGTCGTGCTCGTGTTGGCACTTTACCATCTCTAGCTTCAAGCTAAAGACCAAGTCTAAGTCCAAGTGGCTGTATGTAAATACATTTATAGTTGTAAATTTGGCTGTTGATGTTGATGTGGCAGTGTGGCAGCTTGAAAGCGTGCAACTTCTTTGACCGTGAAAACATCAACAGCTCTGCTTTATGTAAATATATATATATATATATATATAATACTACTGCTGAGCCAATTTCTGAGAGGGCGTGGCTCACTGCAAAACCCAAGTTGACAGAATGAGAGAGAGAAGCAGCCGTAAAGTAAAGCAAAGCTGTTTCAAATTGAGGCTAAAAAGTAGGCGTGTTTCTGCCCCGCGACCTCGCACGCAATTGAAACATGTTTGTATTTATTTTGGTTTGGTTTTTAAGTTGTGTTATTTTCTGTTGTGTTCTGGGTACAACAACCATATATGATGTACTCTAAGTACGTGTAGCAAAAAACGAAATCTTACATCATCATTGAATCTGCACCCACACGCTATTTGCCCCAAAGGCGACGTCGGGGTTCAATATCAATCAAAGCGACCGAAACCATAAAAGGCTGTCTGTTCTCAAGTGAAATCTGATGAATCAGCTATATAGTCTATAGACGGCCACCAGACATTTGCGTGGCTGCCGTTGCAAAAACATGAAGCATCAAAGAGCAGCAGTAAACGATAAAGCTTATTTGCATATAGATAGATTTTGGGTGATGATACGAACTTCAGAACTATTTTAAAGGAAAGGGTATACAAAAATCCAAAATAGTATCACAATTTTTCACAGTATGTCTTCTCTCAAAATGCTATTGCCTGCTAGCAACATATTAATCTCAATTTGTGGCACTAACACGAGGCAGCCTAACAGCTAAGTTGCATTTAATCAAATTAATCGGACATGCAATAATAACTTCACATCAGATTGTCAGGATTGGGCTATTAAAAGTTTGTTCTAAATAATTACATTATATTGATGGTGCTACTGATACAAGTTAATCAGTGTTGAATGCACAGGTCAATAATCAGCAACCGGTTCGCTCTCCTCCTTGCCAATTGAGATGAATTGGAAACTGATTTAAGAATTGAGCACACGCCCGCTTACGTTTTATACTCCCTCTATCTATCCTCTCCACCCTCTACTCTCACCTTACTTGTCTTCGTTTCAAACGCAAACCGAACCGAACCGCAAACCAGTAAGTCGGCTATTTTCGTTGCATGACTCGTATGCAAAATGTTGATACTCAGATCTTGATAAATGATGCCAACTTTGAACTCGCACTTTTTTATTTCGCGGACACATCGCACACACACATGCAATGCACGCTTCATGGGCAACAAACACAAAGTAATAGAATAGCCATACAGAAAATAAAAAAAACCTGTCGCACGTCATCAACAATTTATGATATCAACTAACAAGATGAAAAAATAACTTACTGCGTGATATTAAAGCCGAAATGCACTGACATAGAAGCAATGTTCATAGGGTAAAGGATTTTATAAGAGCTAAAATATAAGGATTAGAAGGTTTCGTGGATTGTTAAGTTCATAAGAACATTGTAAAGTATGTTAAAAGTTGGGTTTGTCCCAGAAACTTTTTTCGAGTACTTCACTATAAATAAATTTGTAGAAAAACTGATCAAATAAAAGTTTTGAACAGTTTCATACTATAGAAGAATTTATAACGAGGCGACTATTCAAAACTCTACACACTTTGTGGATCTGAACTTTTAAAATTAGATGACAGCTGATAAGCCTTAAAAAAAATTTAACAAAAAAACTTTTAAATAATATTAAAAGATTGATGAATTCTTAATTTAATTTACTCAAACAAAACCTTTCTCATCGTTAATTATACAAACTGCAATAAAACCCCAATTTAATTATTATATATATTTTAACGTTATTTTTTATTGTCATTGTTTTTTGATTATTATAATAGCCGAATTTCACGCTCTCTAAATCGCCAAAAAATAAAATGAGACCAAATCAGACAAAATGAGCTCATTTTCCCGAATTCAAAAAAGTCAGAAAACGTTGATGATCAACTTTTACGCCCAAATATGGCCAACTTGTCTCTGTCGTCCGGCTCAGAGTGTCTGTTGGCTGTTTCCTTTTAGCCCACATTAAGTTGTCCAAAATTAAAACGTTGGCCAAAGTAAATGGGTCTCCAGACAAGCCACGGCCCACACACACGTTACACCGTTTTGTATTTATCTCTATTGGCAATAGTTTTTTTTTTTGACTATTTCTTTCTCTTTGCCCAGTTAGAACAACAACACAACAACAAGAAGAACAATCAACTTGGTGTGTAAGCTTAATTAACAGCAAAACAAGACAAATTTACCGGCAAACTAGATATAGAAACATCACAAGCATTACAACAACGGCAACCAAATAAAGTGTTTGGGCCAAAAACGGGCACAAAAAAGCCACAAAGTGATAAAGAAACGAAAATCAACAACAAACTGACGTCAACAATGCGCAAGTTTGTGTGTGTGAACTAGTTTTGTTCTCAAAATCTAATTAAATTTTAGGAAACGTGTTTTGTGTCTTGAAAATTTTAAAGCAAACGCTTTGAGCCAAGTGAAAGCTGGCAGAAAAACAAAACTTCGCCAATTGAGTTATTGCCAAAAACAAAAAAGAACTACAAATTAAATCCACCTAGAATAGTTATTAAGTGAATGTTCAAAACTCTGACTAATATTTACCTTTTGTTTGTTCTCAACCTGTTACATCATTTTCTAAATATTTATTTATTTATTTATTTGTGTTTTTTTTTTGCTACAAACCTTTATGAATTGTGCTGTGTTTTTTTTGTACGCCTCTAGCTTTTTTCTCACTTCTCTTTTACTTTGGTAATTTAATTGTTGTTGGCTCATAATCTGTGGCTTTTGAAAAATGAGTTTGCCAGATAAAGAGATAAATATAAATACAAACATACATAAATTTATATACATATATAAATGTATAGAGAGGTAAAGTCGACCGGTTTGCATTTAATAGAGCTGATGTCATGGTTTTCAAGCCACAATGAACTTGCCCAAAAAGATATAAGATTTCCTCATTTGCCACTTGTGGCACATAAGTAAGTATGTTTGTATGTGTGTGTGTGTGACATCAATACAACATTGACAAAACATTGAATCGGAGCAACTTGTTTAGCATAAAACAGCTGTGGTTGTAGTTGTTTTTATTGTTTTTTGCCACAAAATGCCAATACAGACAGACAGACAAACAGTCTACTAGGCAGACAATCGACCCAAACCAACCAACTCCTGCCCCAACTCTCCGTCAGTCAATGAACTTTTAGGTCAGGATAAGCAAGCAACACGCAACGTTGCAGTGGCACTCACAGTGACATTCACATTCATAGGTACAAGACGGGTCGGGTTAACGCCTACTTACTTAACTCAATTGTTTGTTTGCTTCTTGGTTGATTACCAAAAAATAAAAATACACACAGAGAAAAAAATGTTTAGTAATATTGTTACTTAATGGTTCTTAAAAGTTATTAAGTATAAAAACGATCAAGAAAATAAAAGGCTTGACAAAATGTAAAATTTAATTATACAAAGCACAAAACTCGAATAAAAATTTAATTAAAATTATAGGTAGGATTTCATTGAAAACATTTCTTGCATGTTGTTTTAAATCTTCAACATTAAATCTTCAAAATCTGTAAAAATGTTCTTGGTTTTTAAGTTTTTTAAGGATGTTTTTCTCGAATAAGACCAGAAATATCTCAATACTCTTGAACTGAACGGTAGAGTTTGTCTAATTACAGAATTCAGGAATTAAAAAGTAATCCTCCACAGTTTTTTCCAAGATCTTAACAAACTTCTCGGAAACGTTAACAATTTTAAACAAGTTGCGTTATTTTCCGGTGTACTTACCACAGCTGTTGTGTCTAGGTTCTGTTGCCGCCCTTTTTATTATTTTAAGTTACTTTTGTTGTTGTTCTTTGTTTATAACTTTGATTTGCACAATAATAAACTTTGAGTTAGCACACGGCTAGCCGTTATAATGGCAAACAGTCCTTATTGGTTTAACAGCCGCGCGGCAGGACTTTTAAAACATCTGCGTACACGTTTTCCTAACACGAGACAACACGACGCGATAGAGTGATGGGGGAGCGGATAGTAGTAGATAGAGATGATGGAGGGTTGAGGTGGAAAGCTAGTATATTTTCGTTGTTCGCTGATCGTTAATTGAGTTAAAGTGACAGCTGTCAAGCTGAGTTACGGTTTGTAAATTGCTAGAAATTTCAAATAATATACGTTTGTTTTTATTATATTCGACTATTTTTTAAAATTTATTTTCTATTACGTTTCGCACTCGAGCGCTGCTGAACACAAACTAAGCGCCAATGTTGTCGTCTCTTGCCTTTTCGTTTGAATTTCACTAACAGAGCAAACAACTAACAGTTGTAGCATTTAACAGCCACTGTTAAGTGTCGCTTTGGAAGCTTTCATGCGTTGGCGTTAACACCGCTCGAAGACAACTGTTAATAAACTTTATTTTGGCTAACGGTTTTTCGATTGTTTTGACCTTGTCTAGAAAAATAATGCTTGGCCTAGGAACCTAGGAGCATTATGATCTGCAACATATGTACGTAAAAACTGTTCCACCCACAACAAAATCGCAATTGTAGATTACTTAATGGCTCATTGAATCGCTAAAATTCGTTTGGGGTCTACTCATCGATCTGGCCGTTTATGGTGCTTTAACAATACCGCCCCCTGTTGTTGTTATTTAATTATTTTTATATAATCATATTTATTCTCAGTGCTGCTGTGGTCGCACACAGACAACCTTCACCCACACATGTGCCAAGTGGTGCGTGAAAATCTTCTAATTCACACCCCCACCGCCCGACATTACCAAATAAATACTTTTTTATTCGCGACTATTTTATGTTGAATTTGTCACAGTAAAATGATTGTGTGAGCTTATGTTCTTTCTTCAAACTAAAATATACTTCCTTTTTATGGGTGATTTGAAAAATGGTTTCGTTAGGTATGCTAGGGAAATTTCTATATTGCATTCACATAAAAAGCATGCATACTTTTAGGATGCTACGCATCTTACTTAAACAATACAAAATTTAAACATATTTAGGACCATTTATTTAGTTGTTTTTTATTCAGTAGCAATATCACGTTGATGATTTTTTGTGGTGTATTGGTTGTTTTGGTTTTTTATATATGCATATGCATAGGCGCAATAAATCAACTAAGCGGCTTATTATGATTAACGAGTAGTTTTCAATATAGATTGCATATGTTCTTCTATTGGGTTATTGTATTTTATAGTGAGTGATGTGGTTAGGATGCATTTTCAGTTTTAGTTAAGATGTCCAAGACTAAGGTTTAAGTTTTCTCTGTTTGGGGGATATTTAACAAGGAATCGTTTTGGCTTTTGGACGTATAACATACGTATGTTTAAATGCATGTTAATGCTATATATGTATGCATAGTACTATATAAGTCTATTTTTATACATAGTACGCATGGTTTGTTCTTACAAGCTAGACATATAAACTTATGTCTTAGACTAGTATAAGCAGCGGTTCTATCAAAACTGTATCAAAATTTTCTATAAAATGTTTTCACTATAGCTGATTTGATTTCTGTTGTGTTGTTGCATTTGATTTGTTATTTTGGTGTTAAGATTGGTGTATATACTATTTTATAAGTCTTGTTTCAGTTGCATTCGGTTTGGTTCTGTAAACGGGTTCGGGTTTTGTTTCTTTTGGCTCTGAAACCGAATTCTTTGTGCGTACAGTCTGGCCCATTGTATGTTGAGGGTTTCTTGTGTTTTGCATGTTGTTGTTTTTTAGCTAAATAAATAAAAACATAAGCAAATCAAATAATGTTTAAACTAAATCAAAATATGTTTAATTTTTCTTATACATTTTATTTGTATATAGTATATCTTTTCGTTTTTCTGATGATGCGTTTGTTTGTGGCTTATGCGAACAATAAAAATTAATTAAGTAAAAATTTTCTTTTATATAAAAGTAGGTAAAATATATATATCAATATGTTTAGGTTCTCGTATCATACGGGTATGCATATTGTTTGATGTTTTAAAAAAAATAACTAAAGACTCCATTTTAAAATTCGATATAAACTCGCAGGCGTATGCGTTATATACACATACTAAAGGGGAGAAAATTCATTATCAAATCGGTATGTTATAAAAAAAGCAACTGAGAAACGCATATGAAAATAGTTTTGCGCAACGCATAGAAATGATTAAACAATAAATCACAAAACTTAAACTAAACACGTAAAATTCTAATCTAATAAAAAAGGTTTTTCTTTTTGTTTCTTTTGTGTTTTTTTGTTTTTGTTTTCTCAGCGCATATCGCATTCGACTTGGAGCTTAAACATTTAAATTTACGTTTAATCAGTTTTCTTATATTCATTTCTGTAATGTCTGTTGTTTTTTGTTGTGTTTTGTTTTAACTAGTTTATAAACTTACTCAAAAAAGCACAATCAATATTATTTGTATATATAAATATACTATATTGTAATCATTATCATCATCTGCATTCTTTATGAAATGTATCAAAAATTTGACTATTAGCTACAGTTATCTATACTTCATATATACTTATAGTTGTTGTTATATGTTCATTTTAACCATGCATATAATATACACACACAAATCTATTGCGATTTATATAAACATAATGATATCAAATTGCTCAGCTTTAGCTCTATAAATGTATATGTCTAAATTATATTATGTATAATCCAAGATGTGAATAATCATTATATCCGTTCAAATACGTGTGGAACATACTATATGTATTATGTACGATCCGTTAATAACTTGCTTTGCTCCGTTACTTAAATTTTAATGCATACTGTATATCATTAACTTTAGCTCATTATAGTTAATATTTAGGTTTATTTGTTTATGTTTATGATGTTTGTTTTATTGTTGTTGTTGTTGGTATTGATGTTAGTCAGTGCTAATCAGTGCGTATTGAGCTCCTAGTCAGTTAGCGTTTGGGCGACAAGTGCAAGCTGCTCTTTGAGCACACGGAACGAGGGACGCTCCTCGGGTCCATGCGACCAGCACTTTTTCATGACCTACAAAAGGACAAATAATTGTTAGATTTTGTATAGTCAATCATTCATAGTACTTTTTGATGCTCACATCGTATATCTCCTTGGCACACGACTTTGGTTTCTCTAGAATAATGCCGCGTTGCACACGCTCCACAACTTCAGTGTTCTTTAGACGGCCATAGGGCATTTTGCCACAGGTAAAGATCTCCCACATTAGAACGCCTAGCAACGGATTGGATATTAGATTTGAGTTAGGAATAGTTAAAATCTCCATTAAACACTCACCATAAGCCCACACATCGCTCTTGGATGAGAAGCGTGTATAGTTGAGCACTTCGGGCGGTGCCCATTTGATGGGAAACTTGGTGCCGCCAGAGCTGGTGTACTGATCATCGAGTACATAGCGGGCGAGACCAAAATCTGCGACTTTAACCACATTCTCTGAACCGACAAGGCAATTACGTGCCGCAAGATCGCGATGTATGTAGTTGTGACGCTCCAGATAGGCCATGCCCTTGCTAACCTGTATGCACATGTCCAGGAGCAGGCCCATATTGCCAATTAAAGTATTCTCATGCCGGCGCAAATAGTTGAGCAGCGAGCCGTGCTTCATGTATTCGGTGACAATGTAGATGGGTCGATGCTTTGAGCACACACCATAGAGCTGCACCAGATTCGGATGTTGTAGTTTTGTCATCACCTTTGCTTCCTCTATGAAATCATCCTCGGACATGGTGCCCTCCTTCATCATTTTGACAGCAGTATCAATTGAGCCACGCCATTTGCCCCGTCGCACCACCCCAAACTGTCCTGAGCCCAGCTCCTCCATAAGCATCAGTTCCATAGGATGAATTTCCCATTTGTCGTGCGATAAGCCCGCAGTTGGTGGCACTGGACGATCGCAGGGCGATGATTTAAGTCTGCAGGCCAGTCCTCCCGAATTATGGCGATGATAGTTAATTAGGTCCGGTATAGTCTCGCAGCAATGCTTCTCACTCAAATAATACTCGCCGCGTGCATTTTGCTTAATGTGATAGTGCTTAACATGCGATTGGGGACTGTGGAAAGTGTAGTAGAGTGTGGAAAATGATTAGTTTTGATGATTTGATTATAGTTATTATCCAGAACAACATCGAGATTGTTTTCACTCATTTTGATTTTAAATCTAAACAGACATCTTCGGTATGGATTCTTTAATCCAATAGTATCTTGTACGATTACTTACACTTTGGTATGCAGCGAAAGCGTATAAAGACCCTTGGTCGATGACTTGCGTACCACAAAGCAACCCTCTTTGTCACCCTGTTTTAACAGCGACTCGGCGCGTTGTCGGGACATGTCGCCCACATACCATCTACACAGAGAGAATTATAGATAGATATTAAGTAAACGTTCTCATCAAGTTAATAACTAGATTATTACTTACTCATAACGCTCCAGACCCAACAATGCTTTGGGCTTAACATAATTGCTGGGTATGTAACCGACATTGCCAACTGCATCCTTGACCTTCCACCAATGCTCCTGTGAGTCATCAATTACCTCATATTCAGCATTCTATTGTGAATAATAAGGTTAGCATATTGTTTTCATGTATTTTCATACTCGTTACCGAAGGTAAAGAGTATATTGGTTTTGTGCAATGTCCGTCATGGTGTCCGTCCGTCAGTCCGTCTGTATAATCGCAACTTTTTCCACACCCTTCAAGCTATCTCCGATCGGAGATATGTCGTCTCAAAATGTCATATCTCCGAGCGGAGATATGGCGTATTTTACTTGGTGGAGATATGTCGTTTCAAAACGTTATATCTCCGAGCGGGCATATGTCACTTTAAAACGACATATCTCCGCCATTTAACACACGACATATCTCCGCGCGGAGATATGACGCTTAGAAACGAAGTAACTCCGAGTGAAAATATGGCGCTTAGAAACGACATACCTCCCCTCGCAGATATGTGGCTTTAAAACGACTTATCTCCGGCGTTTCACAAACGACATATCTCAGAGAGGAAATCTGTCACTTTAAAACGACATATCTCCGCCATTTAACACACGACATATCACCGCGTGGAGATCTGACGCTAAGAAACGATGTAACTCCCAGAGAAAATGACGCTTAGAAACGACATTCCTCCCCGCGGAGATATGTCACTTTAAAACGACATATCTCCGCCATTTAACACACGACATATCTCCGCGCGGAGAATGACGCTTGAAACGAAGTAACTCCGAGTGAAAATATGGCGCTTAGAACGACATACCTCCCCTCGCAGATATGTGCTTTAAAACGACTTATCTCCGGCGTTTCACAAACGACATATCTCAGAGAGGAAATCTGTCACTTTAAAACGACATATCTCCGCCATTTAACACACTACATATCTCCGAGCGGAGATATGACGCCCAGAACGAAGTAACTCCGAGAGGAAATATGACGCTTAGAAACGACATACCTCCCCGCGGAGATATTTCGCTTTAAAAGGACTTATCTCCGCCGTTTTACAAACGACATATCTCAGAGAGGAAATCTGTCACTTTAAAACGACATGTCTCCGCCATTTAACACACGACATATCTCCGCGGGGAGGTATGACGTTTCCAAGCGTCATATTTCCTCTCGGAGTTACTTCGTTTCTAGCGTCATATCTCCCCGCGGTGATATGTCGTGTGTTAAATGGCGGAGATATGTCGTTTTAAAGTGACAGATTTCCTCTCGGAGATGGTCGTTTGTCAAATGGCGGAGATGTGTCGTTTCAAGCGTCATATCTCCTCTCGGAGATATGTCGTTTCTAAACGTCATATTTCCTCTCGGAGATGTGTCGTTTCTAAACGTCATATCTCCGATCGGAGATGTGTCGTTTGTTAAATGGCAGAGATATGTCGTTTTAAAGTGACATATTTCCTCTCTGAGATATGTCGTTTGTGAAACGGCGGAGATAAAACGTTTTAAAGCGACATATCTGCGAGGTGAGGTATGTCGTTTCTAAGCGTCATATTTCCTCTCGGAGATAAGTCGTTTTAAAGCGACATATCTCCGCGGGGAGGTATGCCGTTTCTAAGCGTCATATTTCCTCTCGGAGTTACTTCGTTTCTAGGCGTAATATCTCCGCTCGGAGATATGTCGTGTGTTAAATGGCGGAGATATGTCGTTTTAAAGTGACAGATTTCCTCTCGGAGATGTGTCGTTTGTCAAATGGCGGAGTAGTGTCGTTTCCAAGCGTCATATCTCCTATCGGAGATGTGTCGTGTGTTAAATGGCGGAGATATGTCGTTTTAAAGTGACAGATTTCCTCTCGGAGATGTGTCGTTTGTCAAACGGCGGAGATGTGTCGTTTCCAAGCGTCATATCTCCGCGCGGATTTATGACGCTTAGAAACGAAGTAACTCCGAGAGGAAATGACGCTTAGAAACGATATTCCTCCCCGCGGAGATATGTTGCTTTAAAACGACTTATCTCCGCCGTTTCACAAACGACATATCTCAGAGAGGAAATCTGTCACTTTAAAACGACATATCTCCGCCATTTAACACACGACATATCACCGCGGGGAGACATGACGCCTAGAAACGAAGTAACTCCGAGAGGAAATATGACGCTTAGAAACGGCATACCTCCCTGCGGAGATATGTCGCTTTAAAACGACTTATCTCCGAGAGGAAATATGACGCTTAGAAACGACATACCTCACCTCGCAGATATGTCGCTTTAAAACGTTTTATCTCCGCCGTTTCACAAACGACATATCTCAGAGAGGAAATCTGTCACTTTAAAACGACATATCTCCGCCATTTAACAAACGACACATCTCCGATCGGAGATATGACGTTTAGAAACGACATATCTCCGAGAGGAAATATGACGTTTAGAAACGACATATCTCCGAGAGGAAATATGACGCTTGGAAACGACACATCTCCGCCATTTGACAAACGACCCATCTCCGAGAGGAAATCTGTCACTTTAAAACGACATATCTCCGCCATTTAACACACGACATATCACCGCGTGGAGATCTGACGCTTAGAAACGAAGTAACTCCGAGTGAAAATATGACGCTCAGAAACGACATACCTCCCCGCGGAGATATGACGCTTGGAAACGACACATCTCCGCCGTTTGAAACGACACTACTCCGCCATTTGACAAACGACACATCTCCGAGAGGAAATCTGTCACTTTAAAACGACATATCTCCGCCATTTAACACACGACATATCTCCGCGGGGAGATATGACGCCTAGAAACGAAGTAACTCCGAGAGGAAATATGACGCTTAGAAACGGCATACCTCCCCGCGGAGATATGTCGCTTTAAAACGACTTATCTCCGAGAGGAAATATGACGCTTAGAAACGACATACCTCACCTCGCAGATATGTCGCTTTAAAACGTTTTATCTCCGCCGTTTCACAAACGACATATCTCAGAGAGGAAATATGTCACTTTAAAACGACATATCTCTGCCATTTAACAACGACACATCTCCGATCGGAGATATGACGTTTAGAAACGACACATCTCCGAGAGGAATATGACGTTTAGAAACGACACATCTCCGATAGGAGATATGACGCTTGGAAACGACACATCTCCGCCATTTGACAAACGACCCATCTCCGAGAGGAAATCTGTCACTTTAAAACGACATATCTCCGCCATTTAACACACGACATATCTCCGAGCGGAGATATGACGCCTAGAAACGAAGTAACTTCGAGAGGAAATATGACGCTTAGAAACGGCATACCTCCCCGCGGAGACATGTCGCTTTAAAACGTATCTCCGCCATTTAACAAACGACACATCTCCGATAGGAGATATGACGCTTGGAAATGACACATCTCCGCCATTTGACAAACGACCCATCTCCGAGAGGAAATCTGTCACTTTAAAACGACATATCTCCGCCATTTAACACACGAATTATCACCGCGGGGAGATATGACGCCTAGAAACGAAGTAACTCCGAGAGGAAATATGACGCTTAGAAACGGCATACCTCCCCGCGGAGATATTTCGTGTGTAAAATGGCAGAGATATGTCGTTTTAAAGTGACAGATTTCCTCTCTGAGATATGTCGTTTGTAAAACGGCGGAGATAAGTCCTTTTAAAGCGAAATATCTCCGCGGGGAGGTATGTCGTTTCTAAGCGTCATATTTCCTCTCGGAGTTACTTCGTTTCTGGGCGTCATATCTCCGCTCGGAGATATGTAGTGTGTTAAATGGCGGAGATATGTCGTTTTAAAGTGACAGATTCCCTCTCGGAGATGTGTCGTTTGTCAAATGGCGGAGATGTATCGTTTCCAAGCGTCATATCTCCGCGCGGAGATATGTCGTTTGTTAAATGGCGGAGATATGTCGTTTTAAAGTGACAGATTTCCTCTCTGAGATATGTCGTTTGTGAAACGGCGGAGATAGGTCGTTTTAAAGCGACATATCTCCGCGGGGAGATATGTCGTTTCTAAGCGTCATATTTCCTCTCGGAGTTACTTCGTTTCTGGGCGTCATATCTCCGCTCGGAGATATGTAGTGTGTTAAATGGCGGAGATATGTCGTTTTAAAGTGACAGATTCCCTCTCGGAGATGTGTCGTTTGTCAAATGGCGGAGATGTGTCGTTTCCAAGCGTCATATTTCCGCGCGGAAATATGTCGTTTGTTAAATGGCGGAGATATGTCGTTTTAAAGTGACATATCTCCGCGGGGAGGAATGGCGTTTCTAAGCGTCATTTCCTCTGGGAGTTACTTCGTTTCTTAGCGTCATATCTCCGCGCGGAGATATGTCGTGTGTTAAATGGCGGAGATATGTAGTTTTAAAGTAACAGATTTCCTCTCTGAGATTTGTCGTTTGTGAAACGCCGGAGATATGTCGTTTTAAAGCGACTTTTCTCCGCGAAGAAAAAAACGCCATGCCTCCGATCGGAGATATGTCGTTTGCGGAACGGCGGAGATATGTCCTTTCAAAACGGCATATCTCCGCGCGGAGGTATGTTTTTTTTTACTTGGCGCTTCGCCACCAAATTTGGTAGGAAGTAGCTGGCAACGACCCCCAAAAATCTGCATCAAAGTTTTGAGTCACGCCCCCCATTCCACCCCGTTTCCTCAGAGTCACTAAATTTGGTATGAAGATAGCAATTGACATTCGACAAAGATCTGCAGCAAAAATTTTGATGCCATACCCATTTATAACGCCCCCAGCGCCCCCTTTCCCCACCTTTTACAAACTTTGAGCTACAGTCACCAAACTTGGAAGGAAGATTGCTCGTGGCATCCCCATCTGCATCAGAGAATCTTTAAGGCAGCGTGTACCCCTGCCGCATCCGTACCCATTTGCCAATCAGGCCTCTTTTGACCAATTTTAATACTGGTAACGAGTATACCGCAGTCGGTTGCGTCCGACTGCAACGTTTCCACTTGCTTAAGTTAGTTTCTCACCTTTTCTAGTGATAAATCGCCGCCTTCGATTGCTTTGAAGGGATAGAGTGCCACAACCAGCTTAACAAAGTGAGAATTGTCCTGAAATTGTGAAGAATGCTCAGATTAAAAAAGTTAATGCCATCTAGTCGTTCAAGAACGACTAGGATATAAACTGTCACCAACTGGGAATTGTTGTTATACATATATAATCGATATTTATCGGTTTACGCCATTAAAAATCAAATGAAAATACAAATTTACGTGTGATTTACATACAGACCGAAAGATCAAGTAATTATCTTTTTCAACTTCTTCGTTTACAGGATATAACCAATCATAGACAACTCAAAGCTAGCAGGCTTACCTTGGCTTTGGAGTTGGGCGTACCGGGCGTTGGTATTCCGCCGGGCATGGTGGCATCCAATAAAACGCCGTTGCCGTTTAGTAAAGTGGGTGACTGCTTGAACGTTGTCAGCGAGGACTAAACAAAGGAACAACAAAGGAAAAAGAAAGTTTGTTAAATTTAAACGTGCAACGTTTTGTGACATTCATATGAAAACTAACCTGTGGTTGCAGCGATGTGGGTGTGCAACTGCCGCCGCCGCCTCCAACTCCTCCTACGCCGTTGGGACTGCCTAAGCCTACACCACCAATACCACCGATTCCACCTCCACCACCTCCGCCACCACCGACACCGCTGATGCCGCCACCAAGGCTGCCGGAGCTGTTGTGTTGCAAACTGAATTGACTGTTGGTCGTCGAGTTGTTTGGACTGATGCTGCGCGTCGAATTCTGGGCTGGAGAACTGCCGTTGCCTGCAAAAACAAAAACAAAAAGTTAGAAACGGAAACAGATAAGGTTATTAAAACATGCAAGTGGTTTTATTCTTTTTTATTTTATTAACAACATATTATAGATACAATTACACATATATTTTTTTAGGTTTAAGTCAAGTTTGTTGCCTAAGTCTTTCGTTTTTATGGCCAAACAATTTTATATAACTACAGGAAACTAGAATCATTTCCTATAAACATTTATATTTATCAATTTAATGAAACATAATTTGGAGTCGTCTTCTTAATGAGTTTTTTTCAGCGCTTGCATTGAAAGCATTTTCAATTCATATTATTTGTTTTCATTTCAATGGGGTTCAAGTTCGTTGCCTAAGTCTCTCGTTTTCAAGGTACATCATTTGCCAAAAAATCGATTAAACAGCATAACAAACATATCATCAAGCATACAAAAGGCTAGTTCAATACTCGTTGACGGTAATTAGCCGCAACGAAAGTAACGAATCGACAATCGCCTTACGATAAAACGAGACTCGACTCTAGGCAAGGTTAATGTAACGACAAATGCGACACTGAACACAGATTTAAAATCTGGCGATCAGGCCAACAACGCCCACAGTGAATAGATAAACGATGATGATGATGATGCGGGGAATGTGAAAGACGTAACAAGTTGATGGCTTTATCTTTTTGATCGGCTCAGTCAGCCTGTACTCACTATGCAAATTTAGAAAAATAAAAGGCAACCACAACACAAAAAATTGAACTCTAAAACTAACCCCAATTAAGTGCAAAAACTTGTGAGATTTATTTGGGGGGCCGTTTTCTTGTGGGCTCAAGTTATGCAACAATAACACAGACATGTACATAAGTATTATATGGATGTATATGTATGGCATGTAAGTGTTGCGATGAGTAAGCAGCGTTAAGTTTTTTGGAGCAATATTCGCTTTTGTAAGCACTTCAAAAATATTGCTGCTGCTACAGTCGAGTCGAGTACTTGAGTAGGCGCCTCTTGAAGAACGCCGCTTTGCGCAGGCGAGAATAAGAAATAATAATAATAATAAAAAAAAAATATTTGAAATAATGAAAAAGTGAAGGTTAATCGAAGCGAAAGTGTTTTTGTTTTTGCACAATAATAACAGCGCGATTTCCCAAGCTGCAATTTAATCATATATATTAAATATTTTTAAATGCCCTGCGGACACAGACAGAAAATACAATATTAGGGGGAAAAGAGAGAGAAACAGAGAGAGAGAGAGGGAAAGACAGACAAGCTTTTTCAATTGATCCAAAAACAATTTTTCAATAACACAATATTCAGGCCATACATTTTTCATGTGAAAACTCACGATTTTTTTTTTACCTGACTCCCTCAAAACCTTCTCTGCCTCCCTCTCTTTCTATCTTGCGCTTTCTTTCTCTCTTTCTGCATCGCATTGTATAAACAACAAGTAAAACGTGCCAACGATAAGCGACACTGTAGAGCCTGCAGGCAGCTTCGGCTTTAGCTTCAACAAAAGCCTCGACTCAACACAGATAGATGGGGACAACATAAAAAAAAACATGAAAATAGAAAGTTTTTCTTTTTCCCATCGCACTTGCCGGCGACGAGGCGCGCTTTCGTGCGGCATCTTTTGTTATGCCATTTTCCATGCAAATGAAAAGCGCCTTTAGCGATTTTCTTTTTCTGACAAAAGGCAACGAATGCGGCAACAACAGACGTTTGCAATGCACAGGTATAACTTTATGAATTCGTATATACATTCATTGATAGGAAAAGGAATACCTTTAGTGGAAGTCGTCTTACAAATTGTGGATAAACTTAAGTAAGAATTGCTAAATAACCGATAGGCTGGATAGACTGCTAAGGGAAATAAAAAACTCTAAAGGAAATATTTGATTATCGATAAGAATGCAAATGGCATGATAAGTTATCAATTACCAAGTAAAGGGAGCTCTCACGGTACGCTATCGATAATCGATAGTGAGTTATTGATGACCTGGTAAAAGATTTTATTTATAGCATGTGTTTGATTAGCATGTATATGAAATAATTGAGATCAAGAAATCGACGATTATTATCAATAAATATTAAGAGCAAAAAGTCGATTTAATCGATTACAATTAAGTGGAAACAATCGATTATTACAATACATTGACTGCAAATATAACTTATCGATTAGCAGGTAGGAAAATAATCGATAAAAGTTTTCCAAGTCTCAAGTGTATTGCAAATTCGTTTTTGTCCTCGAAAAGCTCTATTTACTCAATTAATACAAGCTTTCTACTCATAATTTTTCACACACTCAAAGATACATAAATTGGCCACTCTACACCAAAACGGAAGCAAAAGTATTTTATATGCATATTAAAATTGCTTATGATTGGGGGCGCGCGAACGAGGGGCGTGGCCGCTTGGTTACAAGCAGTAACAAACAACAACAAAAAATCAGCCGCAACAAATTTGTCATTATCTATCTGCAGTTACACACACACACACACACATAAACAAAATCCGCAAGCCACAATCGTGTTTATGGCCAATTGTGTAATTTTCTTTGCATTTTCTATCACCTTATTTTGTTTTTGTGTGTTGTGTGTTTGTTTGCTTGGCAAATTGTTATGCAAATTTTATGTGCAGCTGCCAGACCTTGCAAACAAAAAAAAAAAACTACTTGCCAGACTTTCAAACACGTGTTCTATTGTATTCATGTTCTTCTACTTGTTGTTGTTAAATGTTGATGGATCAGGTGAAACTGCGGCTATATTCAATTCAAGCGTGACTCAATCGTCAAACGCCCACGAAATAAAGAGCATAAAGTTAAACTATTATTCATGAAACAAGTTGTGCGGCATTTCTAGACCCAAAAGAGGGAATACAAGAATGGCAACACTCGTTTTTGAGACATAATAGTCGAATGTTATAGTGGAGTATTTAATTATTTAAAAACCCCAGCAACATTTTCAAAATATAATTTTAGTTTCAAATGATTTAATTTGCTACTCGAATCAAAGTTTTGTTTGCTTAAACGGGCTAAAAACGTTTCAATTCTAGTTCGCTATCTTTGTCCTAATCTTTGAGTCATCTTGTGTTCTCTTTCGTGATCTCTTTCTTACCCAGCTTCAGAGCCGATAATAGCATCATCTCAAATGCGGCTGCAGCTTCAAAACTTCAAAACGTGCGACGCTCTCAAGATTTTTTTTCTATATGTATTTTTTTGTATTTTGTTTTGTAAGATTTCGATTCGGGTCTTCACTGATTTATTTTCCAAACAAAACAAAACAAACAAAAATATTGATCAAAGCTAAATTTGTTTAGTATTTGTGTCAATTCACTTTCACATAAATCACTTGTTCAATTGTTCAGTTATTTGTTGTAGTTGTTGCTGTTGTTGTCGACATTATTGTTGTTGCTGTTGTTGTTGCATTTGGTTTG
Organism: Scaptomyza flava; assembly: GCA_030179655.1. NCBI lineage: Eukaryota > Metazoa > Arthropoda > Insecta > Diptera > Drosophilidae > Scaptomyza > Scaptomyza flava. The sequence continues at coordinate 6,695,209 of JARNME010000029.1, read as the reverse complement.
GAGCGGTTATTGTTAAAACTGGTTTCATGGCTGCTTCCTTTTAGCAATTTTTGTTGTCGTAGTCGTTGCTGTTATTATTATTGTTGTTGGTGGTGTTGTTGTTGTTGTTATTGCTGGCATTTCCATGCTACTTAGTCTGACCTTTAGGCGTTCGACGATCTGCTGCTGCTGCTACTGCAGTGACTGGCTTTTACCGTTATTTTTGTTAACGTTCAGACTGGCCCCCAAGTGTGCTTCCTGGGATATGAAATGCTTGCAATAATGTATATTTTTGTATTTTTAATTATTTATTTTTTTTGTAGTTGCTTAAACTTTCAGTTTTGGTGCGTTTTGCGACTGTGTTACATCTTTATTGTCTTCTTCTTCGTCTTCTTTTATTTTGGCTTTCACGCAATGGCAACGGCAGCCATTTTGTAAAAAAGTTCCATGACAAGACGAAAGATTTTTTTTTTTTTTGCACTACATGAATTTCCACAACTGGCAAACAACAACAACAATACACAAAAATAATAACACCTTAGTAGCTCATTAACAATATTATTGAAATAATAATTGAATTAAGCTTTTTATTCGCATAAATATGTATTTGTTTTTTGGGGGTATATCTTATAAGGTTTATATATATATATACTAAGCGCGTCGCGAACTGTTTCAGTAAATGTTTAAAAGCCAACTGACAAAACGCCAAATGAAATTTTTGCTATCCACCGACAGGCAGCAGCAACAACAACAACAACAAATACTACAACAAGTAACAGCAAAAGCAACAGCAGCCGAAGGTGAGCGACGACGATGCCAAGTGTAGAGTATAGTAGAGTAAAGTGAACGACGAACGCATGAATGGCGCATGAACGCTGAGAAAATAGGGGGGGCAAAAAATATAAAAAAAAAAAAACTTCAACGCCAGCAGAGGCTATAAACATAAAGTAAAACTTAATTGTAGCAACAGCAACAGCAGCAGCAGCAGCAGCATAGCAACAACAACAATCAGTGCAGTGCGAAGAGCAAAGCTTTTGTGCACAGAGAGAATCAAAGTTAGTAACAGGCACCAACAACAACAAACAACGGCAGCAGAAGCCACCAAGCGCAACGACGAAGAAGAAGAAGAAGAAGACAACAACGATGGCTTGGGCAACAACAGAGGCACAGATCAAGACTTCTGCCCACTGGGCATGTGCATGTATGTGTGTGTGTGTATTGTGTATTTGGCAACTGTAGCTGTATTTTCTTAAATGTTACAAACCAAAAGTTAAAGTTCCTAGTTTCAAGCGGGCAACAACAACAACGCTTATTTTTATTAAACTCTATGAAAGAAAAAACAACAAATCAAGTTACAAGTTGCATACAAAAAGCACTTGTATAATAGTACGTCAAGCAAAAAAGCCGCAGACAACAAATGCAAAATGCGTTTGAGGTTTTGTTGTTTTATAAAGTTGTCGATTTTTTTGCTTTCTGCCTATTTGCATGGTTGCATGTACTATTGATGAAGCAACAGGCAATGCAAAAGGCAAAAAAGCAGTGCGTGTTGAGAGAGTGCGAGAGAGCAGTTGAGCATGCAAAAGCTCTTTAACTATTACTCTCTTTATTATGCTTAGCTGTAATTAAAAGTAGCTCATTCCATTTTTAAAGCGCTGCCTAAAAGTAGGCAGCACAAAAGTGAGCGCTGGCAACACTCTTCAACACAAAATCAAAACTCACTTAACTCTCTCTGATTGCTACAGCAGCAGCAACTACAACAACAATCAGCATGAAGATCCATTAGTCGTCTGCTTTACTAATTTGCGCCTCTGTTATGGCTGTTATGGTTGGTACGCTTAATCATGAACATGATGAAGGCGCGTGCAGCTTAAACAACAACAACAACAACGATTGCATTCAACTGCATTTTGTTAACACGTAAAGCGAAGCAAAAAAACAAAGACAAAGCAGATGAACAAGAAGCAACAGCTGCAATTGCTGGCATCTAATGTTTAACATAAAAGAAGACAGAAAACAATTTAACGCCTTTTTTTCTCTCTTACACACAAGCCGCCGATGATGATGAAGATCAGAATAGGCATTAAATCATTGCTGAAAAAAAATTACACAATAACACGAAGCTGAAAGAAAAGTTTTGCTATTACATGCAAAACAAAAAAACAATTTACAGTAAAAAATTAAGGTTAAATGTTTACATCCGAAGCTCATAAAAAGCGTGTGAAAAATGTTGTCAACTAATTTGCAATTTGCATGATAAAGAAAATTTTGCACAAATACTACAAATAATTACAATACAACAGCAACAACAACAACAGCATTCAGACAGGAAACAGAGAAAAACAAACTGCAAAAAGTTACCAACAAATTTTTAATCGCTGCTTCAGTTGGTTTTTGTTGTTGTTGTTGTTGTAACATTTTTATGCAAATGTAGGTTAATAACATTTGAACGCATGCGCGACGCGCATATAAAATAGAAATAGCAATAACAACAATAACAAAATAACACAAAAACATCAACATTGGTTTATGCGTAATAAACTTTTCGACTTTAAATTAGAGTCGAGAGCGTAAACAAAAATCAACTGAGCGAATAAACAGTTATTTATGCTAGAAAGAGAAACAGATGGAGAGCATGGAGTGTTTGGTGAGTAGTTGGAGAGATATCCTGTATGTTCGGTTTGAAAGGATATAAAACAAAAAATAGGAACAACATGCAACAATGCATTTATTTATAATAAATAATATAATAATAGATCAGTACTAAATTATTTCTAATAGTTACAGGGTATTTACAAGAGACAAGTGAATTTCTTGGACAATTACAGATTGCAGTTGAGCGCTATAAATAAAATAAAACGAGAAGAACTGTAGGCGTTTCGCCATGCTGTTGATTGAGTTTGATGAATTGGCCAAGGAGCAATTTATGTGCTGATTACTCAAAGCCAACATCAACAGCCAACAGCGTAAAATGCATTCAAAGTATGCGCTTAGAATTAAAGCTGAATATTAATGCTGCACGGAAATGAGATTTTATATAGCTAAGAATCGCTGTAACTGAGAGAGTTGTATTGAACAGTTGTTTTCCCTTTAAATATTTCCACAGATTTCTACATGCATCAATAATTGTTAATTATACATCTGGCTTACAATAAGTCACGTTTGCAAACTTATTAAAAACTGTATATTTATTATTTTAAGTTAGATCAGCTACGAGAAAATAAGCAAATAGTTAAGAGCCAATATTCGTAATATATACAATATTATTGAGTGTAAATAAAACTTATTCATTATTCATAGCCAACTTTTTGAGTTAAAGTTAACACAAAAAAAAGTCTAGACTGTGTTCAGATTGTTAATTTTCTTAAAATATTTCCCCACGTCAATTAAGTAAATTAATTTTAATTAACTTCAAAACATCTGGAATTCTTTTTAAACATGTTTTTTTCTCCCTTTTATTTTCATATTTATCACTCAAGTTTTTTCTCCACAAACATATCGTATAATTAATATTGAAAATAGTTTGAAAAACCTTCTGTGTTGTGGTTGCAATCTCTTGACCCACCCGCTGGCTTTATGGTCAATTAACGCAACATAAAACCAAACACCAAACCAAATCGAAAAATTCAATGAAATACTAGCCAACAACAAGAAATTTATAAACTTAATTTGCATATGAAAAATGACAACAAAAACAAAAAGCGGGTGGTTTCAAGCTTAAAACAAAATTAGTTTTTGTGTCGAGTGAATGTCGATGATGATAATGACGATGATGATGGCGTTGATTTTTTTTTTATGCATTTATAATGAAAACATTTAACAACAACAACTAAAAACTAAAAACCGCCTGCAACTTTTGGCGAGTGACTGAAAAAGTTGTTATAAAAATTTAAGTTTTGTAAAAGTATCGCCGAGGTTTCTTTTTGTTTTTGTTATACTTATTGTTTTTTTGGTTTTGCGCGAGTTGATAAGCAACTTTTTGTTGCTTTTCTGACCTTGGTTAATAGTTATAAGTTGATGGCGGCGCATCGGAGTTGAACTGAATTTTTGTTCATTTTTGGGATTTTGTCCAATAAATTTTTCCCAATTTTTCTGGCGCTTTCAATATTAAAATTGTTGAACTTGTTTCATGGCGCGCTCGCACATTATATGCAAATTTTGTTGTTCCACCAAGGGAAAATGTAAACCGGATATTCCAGCTGAAACAGATCGCTTACGTAGCAAAGTGTTCAGCATTGCAGAGAATGGTATTATTTTCAATTGAAGTACAGTTAACATTAATATTAAACAGCGAAAAAAGAAATAATTCTTTGAGCATTTAATACGTGCCAGATCAACAGTGAATTTTAGTGGGTTACGCTCCAAGTATAAGTTAAAAACCAACTACAAACGGGCAACAGCTTTTGATGTTTTTATCGTAGTTGAGCAACGGCAGTCAACAATTCACAAATGTGTCACACAACAGATATGAATTTGCATTGCGGCACGATTCTGTTGTCTCTGTATGCGCTGTGACGTCAGAAGGCAACCATGTGACAGCCCTGTACGATATATATCGTTAAACGGTGAGCATTCTACTCATAGAACGAACGTAGAGTGAATTTATTGTAACTGCATAAATACCCTTGAGGGAAATTTGTAGTTACTTGCAAAATTCCTTTGTAAAGTATCAAGAGAAAATATCCTACTGGGAATTTAATGTTATAAGTTAGAAGTTTAAACAAAATACCCTTTCTATGAACTGAATACCCTTTTATGCTGGGTATATAAAAACGCAAAATTGATTGGCCCCGCTGGTCAATTGCTTGACCAACTTTAAAAGCAGCCGGCAACTGGCAACTTGAAACACTAACAACAACAACAACAACAAGAAACCACAGCATTTTGGCCCCTTTTAGTCAAGTGTCTGTTTGACCGTTTGGCTCAAATTGCAAATGAAAATTGCGAATTTTTGTGGTCATTGTTAACTAAAGGCCATAAATACGCCGCACAATCAAAGCAAAATAGCAACAGCAACAACAATAACAACTACAATAGCATTTACAATAAACATCAGTTAACAACAATGCAATAATTTTATTGTCAACTTTACATTTTGCTTTAAGCCCAAGCGACAACAGCAACAACATACAAGCGCAACAGGCACAGATGCCGATTGAGATTGAGATACAATAAAATGGCAACAGACACAGATACAAATAGTATTTCCACTGCGCTTTAGGGCGGCTTTCAATCTGGCCATAAATTGCCATATGGGAAGAAAGAAGATTAGCATAAGCAAAGTAAATTTTTGTTAATTAAATAATGTTACTAAATGCTATTAATCATGGTTGATTAGTGGTGGAAGATAGAATATGAGAATATATACATATATAAAAATAATTTAAAATGGAAGGGATTTTTCTACAGATGTTGTTATCGATAAACACAGGCATATCAATGTATCGATAACAATCGATTTCATTATCAAAAGTTTAATAAAGTTAATGCCAAACGATGCAATCTAGCTTTTAATAAGTGAATTGGTAATAAAACTAAGATATTTATCGATAAACGTATTGTAAAAAAGTTCTCAATCAAATCATCAACAACATTCCAAGTTTCATTGTACTAATCCGACTTTGACATTGATGCATTTCTTTTAATGCATCTGAATCTACATAAATTTTATGCAAATAAATGAATACGAATATAAAGTAATGTGCTGTTGTGTGCCACGCCCCTTTTGGGATTGAATTTCCTTATTGGCACGCTTGGCACTTTCAGTTTCTTCAGGTTGTTTTTTTATCTCTCTTTCTCGTTCTGCATCTGTTGGCTGGCTTTGAGGCTTGGCTGAGTTTTGCTAATTCATTTCAATTATGCAATTGCCGCATCTGCTGTCTGCATCTGTGTTTAATGTTTTGTTTTTTTCTCTCTCTTGCTTTTTTATGTTCCATATATCGTGTGCCTGGCATCGTCATCGCCATCGTCATCATTGTGTTGTCTGTCATATGAGGATGCGTTCATTTCGATCATCTAATAACTGCCTGCCTGCCATCATCATCATCGTCGTCGCCAGCTTCAACTACAGCCTTATATTTAACATAATTGCCCACCAGAGGAGGAGAGTGAAGCGAAGAACTTTTGTAGTTCGTCTTGTAATGGAGCTTAACAAAAAAAATAAATGCAGCTGGCAAGACAGCACAACAAAGAAGAGCAGCAGACTGTCGCTAAATACAGTCTTGATGCCCAACCTTGTGATTATTGACAGCGACGCCTGCATAAATACAATGTAACACTATTACAGAAGATATGGGGATCTTTGGCATTCTGTTTTTAAATAATCGCTTAAAGCACACACCCAAGATGATGATATTAAGTTGCAGTTACTTTCACTTTCAACTTGAAATGGTTTAACTGGATTTTTTTTGTACGTTTTAAGCTTGAAAACTTTGTCTTAAGAATTTTTGTTTATACCCAACTCATGCTTACACTAAGTATTCGATAAGCTATAAATGCAATATTATTTTTATATCATATATATTAATCCCATTTCACTTTCTTTTTAGGTTTTGTTTTACCTTCTTTTGCCTTGGAGCTGGTTAGGCTATGGCCAATGTGATTCCAAAAGTTGAGGCGACAGCCAAACACTTTCATTTCCTTGACGCGTTCCTTCATGTTGCCAATGACGCTCGTTTCGGCTAAACTTACGCAGGGTATCATTACGCACACGCACAACTACAGCACAACTAGGCGCGTTTTGTGTGCGTTTTTAATCGCGCGCTAAGCAAGCAACTATTTATTTTTATGCCTTTAAATCTGTGAGCATTAATCGAAAATAATAAATAAAAACATTGCAAATCAACTATTTTGTTGTGTTTTTTTTTTTTTTTTAATTTATGGCAATTTAAAATCATTTGACGCGTCCAAGAGTTAACGAGGGGGGGGGTTTGGGGTAAGCAATTGCTTCACTAGTTTGTTATTGTGATTGACAGCGCACACACACACACACACATTCAAACACACACTTTGACATCTTGGCACTGTTTCAAGTACTCATCGTTCAACGCTCGCGGAAGCGTTTAATGTTGTTGAGTTTTTTTCTTGAACATTTTTCTAGTGTCGTGGCCAAGTTAAGAAGCTATTGCACGCTTAAATAGCCAACATAAAAAACAATGTTTAATAATACATAAAGCGCTGGCTATGCAAAATGTTTGAACAATCAATCAAGTAAATGAAACTTTATTTTTCTTAATAAGTTTTGCATATTAAATACCCTAAAAATATGGCTTAAGTGCTTCAGTAACATATTCCACGACAATATCTAACTACCCCATAGCAAACAGTGTATCAATATTTAGAACCCGTAAAGCATCGCAACTGAATTTGAATTCCATCAATTTGCCAATAAATCAATCAAACGCGAAATCAGCTGCAATTTTTTTAGCAACATTCTTTTTTGATTTATGTTATTAAAAGCGAAACGTGCTATTTTTGCATTGCTAATCAGTTGAAATACCTCAGCGAAAAAAACAAAGAAAAAAGTATCAAACGCCGCAAAAGATTCTGCAAAAGAACAAAATCACGAAAAGCTGAAAACAACACAAAAAAGAATTGCGTCATGAAGAGCCACTGACAATAACAAAGAAACAGCATAAATAATATATAAACAAAAGAAATACCAACAACAACAAAGACACGATAATAATGACAATAAATGAGGTTAGTTTTGAGCTGCTGAAGTTGCTTTAAGAAATGATGGCAAATAATGATTAAAGATCAATGAATTATCTTGCAAAGATGATTGTGTTGCTGATGTGCATCAGAAAAGTCGGTTGGGGTTAAGTTAAGGTATTTAACTCTGCCCCTATTTAACTCCAATACCCTTCTGTACCCTCTTCTACGAGAATAGGATTCATTAAGTATGGCAAAGATTGAAGTAATTAAGATCTTTTAGCCTTGAATTAATGACTTGATTAATATGCAACTAGAACACTTTGATGATGGGGTTTTTTTTCTTGATTAATTAATAGAAATTAATCTTCATATTAAGCAAATCAGCACATAATATTATTAATTATTATTAGGAAAAATCGCAAGGCTGAAACCGAAAAGCTTAAAATTCTCAGATATAACTTTTGATCTTGGGGCAATACCAAACTCGTCCACAACTTTAAATATTTAATAAAATAAGCTAAGAAAAATAGCTTTGTTTTCGATTTTGTTGATGGTATGATAATATGATAATCATAATGACGAGAGGTGAGACCTTGAGCAAGATGTTCAGCCAACACACATAAACTTTAAGATAGATGTACGCATAATTCGATTTTATTTGTGTATCTTAAGCGATTTCTGTAAATGTGTATCTACGTATGTATCTATGTATGTGGCCCGTAGGCGCAGTTCAATGAGCTGACAGTTAGACTTGAGATTTTTTTTCTAAGCTGCTGCCGCTTGCTGCATAATTAACATCAATTTCGACTTGTTGTTCGCTTTGTACAACACAGCAACTATAAATCAAAACTCAATCAAGCACAAGCTGGAGAAAAAAAAATCTAATGAACTCTACAAAAACGATAAGCAACAAAAAAACAAACAGAACAGAACAGCTAAGAAAAAAACCAAGAAACAAAAATTCCAATTGATTAATTTAGTTTTTCTAAAGAAGCCTGAAAATAGGCGTGTCAGTTATTCAATGGCTTAATCTATAAAAACCTCATCAAATTAACATTTTTGCAATTGTAAATTTAAGATTAGAAAACAAAAGAATTAATTGATGTTTCCCTAAGTAACATTTGATTAAAAATCTTAAGAAACTTGTAGAGGTTCTCATCATTAAAATAAATTTGAAAGGATACGAATTGAAATTTCAACTTGAAAGGCTTTAAGAAGCTTTCGTTTGTGCTGAACATCAATAATAATGTATTAACTCAACTATTAGCAAAGATAAGTCTATTTTAGCAATAAACTAAAAAGTTACGATCGGAAATAGCAGCTTCAAAACAACATTGTAATAAAAAACTTCGAGAAATGTTTGCAATTATATCACCGCATGCTCTTTCATCTCGTTTGTGCAAAGATTTTTATCAGTTGACGCTGTTGTCGTTTGTCGCCATAACTACAGTAAGATTTAGAGCCACGTATTATACGATGTACTCAGATTGTATTTGTTTTGACCTTGCGAACAAGCTAAAAAAAATGAAGCATGCAAATTCTTGTTGTAATTTAAATTTTCTGTTTAAAGGCGTGGCAGTGAAAGAAAGCAACCGTTTTGACCTGATTCGAGTATCCAGCAACAAAAAACCCAAAATAAAATATGAGAAGCGTGCACAAAGCGAAGCTCCGAGAAATAAAAATAATAATAATAATCGTCGTATCATAAAAAATAAAATTTAAAGGCGGTCAAGCAATGCAAACTTTCAAAGTGTATTAAATCGAGGCCAAAGGGAGAAGCAGTCCAAGAGAGAGAGAGAGACGTGAGGGGAGATGGAAAAAAGGGCGCGTAGGGGTTATTCTCTTTGGCCGGCTTTCGCTCATCATCCAAAATGAAATGGGCACGTCGCTGACCTTGACCTCATCGCTCTTTGTGGCCAATAAATCTGCAATTTGAACGCAACTCTCTTTGCCAAGTTGCCCCCCCCCCCTTCCCTTACAGCATGTTCCGGAGTTAATTTACTTTTGGATAAATTGCTAACGGTACACTAGTTGTGAGGCATCTTGCTAAAGCATTTGCCAGCCACCGCGATCAAGATTCAAAGTGACAGAGAGAGAGGGAGAGAGCAAAGATGGAAAGAGAGTGCTTAAGAAACTTGTTTGGTCCAATTTGTTGTTGTTGTTGTTGTTTGGTTTCGGCAACAACCTTCGGTGAGTGCAGAAAAAAAAGAGCGGGAAAGAGAGAGCTTGCAAAAACCACAACAAACAAGCAAACAACCTTTTTTATTGGCGTACGTAGCAAAACAACCGTTAGCCAAAGGATCAGCACACAAAAAGAGATAGAGCAAGTGTATGTGAGAGGTGAATAGTGGTTTTTGAGGTGAAACTAATGCACTGAGTTGCCAACTTGCGAGAAGAAAAATGTACATATTTAGTTCTCGAACACAACTCACGGCTAGACTAAATATTAAGGTACTTAGGTTGAAAAGAAAACCGCTTTTGCATTTTGGCTTGAAAAATAGTTGAAAATTGGCAACACTGGCGGCCATCGACCATCGTTACTGACGCATTATAAATTAGCCATGCCCAACAAACAAACTAACAAAAAAAAAGTTGCAGTTGTTTGGCCTGTTTGGCCCGTCGTCGAGTCGATTTTCCGCTGCAAGTGGAAATTCGTTGTTGTTTTTTTTTTCCACCAAAAAGGTGCATAATTAACAAACAAACAGGCAAAGAAACGAACGAGCCAGCGTTTCACTCTATCTTATGGAGGTAGCTTGTTTGTTTGCATGTTTACCTATGAATGCCACACGCACACAATCTAAAAAAAATATTTTACCGATCCTAACTATTCCAATTACCAAATGTTTCGCTGCTGTCCGATTTGGTGGGTATGGATTTTATGGTCTTTATGATCTTAAAAGATGCCAATCGCATTTACTGAGAATTACTTTACTGGTTAGTTAAGTTTCTTTCTTTCTGTTTTTTGGTTTTGGTAGCGCTCTCAAAATACTTACATATATTCGTGTAAATTCAGTGTCATTTATGGTAAGGTTACATTATGAACACAGACACTAACAAATTGAATGTGAGTGCATTTTTCAAGTATGTTTGTCTGCGTGAGAGATTTTTATTTTTTCTGCCTTTTTAACGACAATTTAAAGCCAACCTTTAATGGGAGGTTGGAATTGGTTGGGGAAAAGGGCAGTTCTTTTTTATGGTCTGGCCTTTTTTATGAAAGCCAAAAGCTGTAATAACAAACTCAAAAAGAAAAGAATCGAGTCATAAGCTTTTTGAGGCGTTAAAAAGGAACATGAGTTGAGTTTAATTGATTTCTATTGAAATTTGAAACGGCACTTTGAATGCTTGCCTAGATAAGAAGATTGTTCTCTACATCTTCTTTTTTCGTTTCTTGTTTTATGATTCAACTGAAAGTCGTTGAAAACTGAAGGTCTTAAAAAAGTTGGTAGGCTAAGATTGATGTGCCACAAAAAACTAAGAAATGATAACAACTATTTTGAAAGATATTCTTTTAAAAGATAAAAGTACATGATGAAATTAAAGAAAATATCACTATCTCGATAATGTAAGTAGTATGAGGAAATAGTAAATAAAGTAAAGAACTCGAAAACTTGTAAAGTCTTTACTTTATGCATATTTGTAGGCTTCCTAACTAACACTTTGAAAACTGACATGTCTACGTGATAAGCAGTCTTAAGTTCCATAAATAAAACGTGCCTGGCCTCAAAAGCAAAAAACCAACGTTCAAAACACAAACAAAGGCAAACAAAAATTTAAATTCCCGATAAAGCAAAAACGACAACAAAAACCCAAAAAAACAAAAATATTCCAACACTTAAAACCAATTGCAATCAACTTGAAATAAGTATAGAAGAGAAGAAGTGACGAAGAAAAAGACTTCAAGATCCTGTTTTGGAAAAACATATATACAAACACAATAAAGAACAATATTGAATTACACAAGAAGAAGAACAGAAGAAGGAAGGTCACATTTCGCCGTTTACAGGTCGGACCGCCTGGGATCTGGCTTAGGATGTTAAGTGGTTGCAGCTACCTGCTTATAGCTTAGGCAACGACTTTATTGTAAGGTAGAACAGAGGCGCCTGCACACTAATTGGTTAGCAATGAAAGAGATGGTGATCGCGCGAGAACGAGAGAGAAGTAGCGTAAAACTAAGACTACAAACATATTTTGACTAGTTAAAATTGAAAAATGCTTTTATGCGAGAAGACACGTGCCTCCTCTTTCAACGTTTTGTGTTGCAAATTAATATCAGAAACACAAAAGATATAAAGCATAAAGCAAATCTACTCAAATACAATATGCATGTTTCGTTGTCTTTTGTCTCTCTTTCGCAACACACACGAAAACATACAAACAAAAACCATAAACTTCAAATTTCCCTTTTTTGAGGTTTTGTTCTCACGAAAGTTTTAAATTGTGTTTTTTTTTTATAAGCATTTTTCATCTTCTGTTTTTTTCTTTTTACAAGTTAATTAACAAAAAAATAAAAAACATTTTCGTTTTGTAGAAGCTGCGCGTTAGATAAGCAACAACAACAACAACAACAACGGCAGCAGCAGCAACATTAGCGGGGTCCAAAGCAGAAAGTCACAAAAAAAAAAACTGCGCACGCCAAAAAAGAAACAAGTTAAACAGCTTTGTGTGTGCTTGGCAAATAGCAGCGTTGCCAGATTGTCGCCAAGCCCCAACGAAGACATGTATGCATGTTAATGCAGAGGTGTACGCGCCGCATTTGTATTGCGTGTGCGTGTGTATGTGTGTGTGTGCGTGACATAAGCCACTTTTACTGTTAGAAATGCATTTGGAGATGCGCACATTTTAAGTTTGTAATTACTTTCGCGTCAAATGATTTAAAACAATTGGCATTGACGTATTTAGAAATTGTAGGCATTTACATTTTTTTGTTTCTGTTAATTTTTTTGTACTGTAACACTTGGAAACTTCACTAGGATTTTCTTTTGTTATTTGGACGTTTGATTTACATTTTGTTGCCGCCACGTTTTGCTCATTAACAAAATGCAATTAACTTGGACTGACTGTTGGATTTGACAATTATCATTGCATGACTTTGGCGTCGTTATTTTGTTTTGTTTTGTTTTTTTGCTCGCCTAAATGACATTAAAAGCGCGACTTGCGACGCCAAGAAATGTGAAAATAGCGACGAAATAAATTTACTAAATTAACGGCGAAGTCGATTTTGTTGTATTGTTTTTTTTTTTCTGAATGGCACACGCGCTTAACGGCAAAACGACGACAAAGCAAAGACGTGAATCAAAAACGACGACGCGCGCAGCGCTTTTCTAAAGCCTGTTGCGCACTCAAAGACGGCTCGTAAGCAACTGAACGAAGACGAAGAATATTATCGCGAGCGAAGCGAAACAAGTTGAGGGCGTGCGCTCAAAGAGAAAGAGAGACTGCACAGAGAGAGTGAGAGCGAGAACAAGAGTGGAGCACAACAGCATTTTGGGAGTTGATGTCTGCCATATGGGAGGAAAAAGTACATAAACAAAAGCAATCAAAGGCAGCAAGAACGCAATGCAGTTGTTGTTCAACATACAAATTCATTTGTATGCGTGTTTGTATGTATGTATGTATATACAAAACAGCTTGTTGCTATTGCTGTTGCTTGGAGTCTAGTCAAATCAATGGGCACACTTACACTTAAACTTACCCATACCCATATGCAGTTACAGTTAGAGTTTCGTTTAGTTAGTTACGTACCTGTAAAGAAAACGAGAGAGAGAGAGAAAGAGCAGGTTAATACAGTTGCTGATAAATAAAGTTCTAAAGTTATTAAATTTGCTGCTAGTTGCACTGAGGAAGAGGCCCAAGCAAGTTTATTTTTTTTAGGTTTGCTGTTGTTCATATACCCTGTACACTTTTATTATAGTTAGAAAAGGTATTTAGTTGAAGGATGTGTTACTCTTACAAGGTATTCACTAGTTGGGCAACAGAGCTCTACACAACTCGCAGTGTGTGTGAGAGGATGGCAAAACCGGAGATGGGGAAACCTAAATAGCGTCGTTTTGTGCATGTTTTTGGCTGCCAGCCAAATTCGAGTTGAAGATGCGAAATGGAGATGGAGACGACGACGGCTAATATCAATAATATGGCGTAATTAGGAAAACATTCTGCACTAACAATAACAACAAAATAAAACTCTTTGAAAAATCAACAATTTGAATGACAACATATTTTCTATTAACTCTTAAGCAATTATTTGGTATTTTGTTCTAATCAAGACATAAATTTACATAACAAACATCATACATAATGGCCTGAAGCGTTAAATCTGGTTCCAGACAAACCCCTCAAAGCAACTAAGATCAGCATCAACGTCGTCGATTATTAAAACTTAAACAGTTGTCAAATGTGCGGACGCAAGATAAATTGGTAAATGGGCAAAGAAACAAAAATAAGCATTGCGTAGCCATCAACCAAAAAGGAAAGGAAGAGAACAGCAAAGACAATGAAGACGATGAGGAGGCTTTCAAAAGCACATGTGAGAGCTTTAAAGCGGCTGCTGTTTTTGATTTCCCACGTTTAGAACGAATCACAACAGAAACGCATCATTAATCATGCTAGGCAGCAGGCATGCGTAAAGAAGACAGACGGACACAGAAAGAGAGCGAGACGCAAAGAGAGAGAGCGCTGCGTATGTGAGGGCAAGAAGGAAGCCCAAAACTTTAGGCTAGCAAGAGTGAGCAGAGCAGGGCAGGGCAGGGCAGGGCGAAGGCAGGCAGCAGCCAAAGATGCATGAAAGGCACCAAAAAAAAAAACACAAGTAGTAAGTGTGATCTAGTCAAGAGTAAATGTGCAGTTAGATACCCTGCAGAATAAAAATAATTTTAATAAAACTTTACTCGTTTTTGTCTTTACTCTTTGCCCCGTGTAAACTTTTAAAACAGATTTTTTTAAATAATTTCCCAACATTACCTGGACATTGTTATAGCAGTGGCAACAACACTTTCTAAACACTTCAAATGCTTATAGGGTATTTATAAAAAAAAGCGCGTTTGGACTGTGTCTGGGTTTAGTTTGGGGTTTTGGCTTCTCTGCTGCTCCTTTTCATGGTCAATCACCCGACGCTATTCAAGGAGTCGTCAACAACAACAGCAACAACAAAAAAGGCAACAAAAGCGCCTAATTACAATCATTTGTGACTTTCAAATGGGCGGCGTATGGAACTGGGGATTGGGTCGAGGAACTGAGATGCCTATCGTTAAATAGGCGCAGCAGAAACACAGAGAGCAACAGGAGAGGGAGAGCAAGCGTGAGATATATATATTAATCAGAGCAGCGACAAAAGACGCAACTTCCCCTTCTCTATCTCTAACCCCGCCCCCCCCCCCCCCCCTTGAAAACCCTTTCACAGCTGCAGTTGCGCGCCTACCTCGAATCCTCGCAACTAACAAACTGGGCAAGTTCATTGCACATGCCCCGCGCAAAAGCAACAACAACAACGCACAAAATTTTGTTTTTGTTTTTGTTTACTTTTTCTACTGGCAAAAACAGGTTTGATTTTTGTAGTTTTCGCTCTTTTGGCATCATGTCCGCTCTTAAATATATCGAACTGGCTTTTCGAATATGCCCCGAATGCCCCAAACAAAACCAAAACTACAAGCCAAAAAAAAAAACCAGTTTCCAACTTCAAGGAACTTCAGGCACACAACATCTCTCTTCCCCAGCTCCGCGGGGGTGTTCGGTAAAAAAGATGAAAAAAAAACAAACTTCAAGCAAGTTGAGAGTCAGGCTAAGGCGACGATGCCAAACTGAAGTAGAAGTCGAAACCGAAACCAAGAAGCGAACCCTAAAACCTAATAGAAAATTGGTTTTCGTTTTTGTTTTATTTTTATATACCCTGTGAGTAGGGCTATTTGAAGAAGTATTTAGGAGACGATATGTTGGATTTGTGATAGTTTTTATATTAAAAAACTATTTTTTCTGTTCACAAATGCTTGTAAATTGTATTTTTGGTAAGCTTAAATTTATTTAATAATGAATTTCATTGAGATAGCATTTACGATTTATGACAGATAAATATAATTGGATATATCACAACAAAAAGATAAACTTAGATTAAAACGGATAGCTTGTACTATTCTAAGACGACATGAGAGTTGTGATTTTATTATAGGTCATCTGTTTGTCGTGCACTCCTATGATACTCTATGGAGTTTTGATACTTGAGATTGTTTGACAAAGGAAGTGAGAGCGAAGAAGAGAGTAAGGAAAAACAAAGCTCCCGATAATAATCACAGACATGAAACTATTTTCGCAGGCACTTAAAAATAAGGCGCACATAAATCTTGACAAGTGTGTGAGACACAAGGAGCAGCAAAATCAGTGAAAAACAGGGGGGGGGGGGAGTGGTGAAGGGGAAAACGATAGCGTAAAGCGGCTACAGCTGTTGGTTTTCTATAGAGCACTGTTTTTAATTACAAAACGCAAAGCACGCAGCTAAAGTCAAAACACAGTACAGAGGCAAAGTAAAGAGAAATAAAGGATAAAACGAAGCCATAATTAATTTCAACACATGTTGAGTCAAGCGAAGAGCTGTTGTGGGGAGTTAACGGTTGCGTTAAATGCGCGGGCGTAACTGGTTAATAAACGCATAAGATTGCATTCATTGACAGGCTTATATATTGTAACGGCAACTGACAGGCAGCCCCGAAATTGGCTTCCTTTGGCACTTTCCTTGTTTCGCTGATTAATTGTGCGACCTGATTTCGCATTAAAAAAAAAAAAACACGCACACAAAAGAGATCTCTCTCACAAATGACTTGCCAAAATTATTGCAGACTTAACGGCCCCCAGACAACTCAACTCCACCTCGCTCTCTTTTCCCCTCAACAGCTACTCATTTTGTGTTAAGGGTTGCCCCTCAATGTTAAAAGAGAGAAAAAAGAGACAATGCGGGCAGGCTTCGTGTCGTTGGAGTTCTTAATCTGATGACATTAATGTTGCGATCGAAATCAGCCTGAGCTGACAAAAGGGAGCACAAAGTAATTGCTTGAACCGATGGGAAAAGTTCTTATCAACAATGCAGCTGTCTGTCTAAATAGATTGAAATAGGAGCAAGGAACAGTGAAGAATTCTGAAATACAAATGTGACATTTTATACAATGTGGAAAATGTGTGTTTAATGAGGCTATAGATTATCGATATAACAATAAGGGAGTGATAATTGACAATGCGCTTTGTTATTAAAGGTGTTTAAGTAGATTAAAAGAATATAAATGAGAATTTCGACAAGTTTCGTTAGATATCTGAAGTAGTCATCTTTGCAATCTTATTAAACCTATGTCAATATTTTTGTCGCAGAAAGGTTTCCTATTAGGATGACTACCAAGAGACTCAACTATAATCATGGCTAAATTGTGAAGCTGCAGCCGCACCTCAATCATTTTAGCCATTACTTGGAATTGGCAGGTAGTCGATAGTCAGACTTAAAAGCTGATTGCCAGCTGGCGGATTGTGGATTAGAAAACTTTGGGTGACGGGCTAAAACGTCGACAAATGTTTTTGTTTGTTCCGGCCACACAAGTTGGCAAAAATTATCTGAGCATCTAACAGATACATACACTTATACAAACACACAGAAACTGGTAGCCAGTCAGCAGGGGAGCAGAAGAGTTTGCACAATGTGTCAAATTGCGCAAGGCGACAGCAAGGAATGAAATGAGCAAAAGCGCTGCGAATGGCAAACATGTGTGAATTGTCATGACAGCTAGTTGAGGGGCAGGGGCAGGGGAAGGGGAAGGGGGATGGGAAATGCAGTCAGAGTTGCAATCGGATGCAGTCTGCCTTTTGTTGCCTTGTGTACAATAGCTAACTAACAAGAGTCCAGAAGTATATAACACAGCCGTACACCGAAAGAAAAGAAAAAGAACTAACTCAAGATCGTGAGTTGTTTTTGAAATGCTTCATCGATAATTTTGTTACGGAAAAACTTTTTGATACTCTTGAAAGTTTTTCACTGGTTTAAATATTAATAACTTTTTTTACTCTCAAAAATTGATGTTTCTTTTAACTTCTCAACTTTCTTTATTTATTATTTCAGTTGACGTTGATATCTTAATTAGACGAGACTCCGTGCCTAATGAATGACTCGATTGATCTCTCTTTCGTTCTTAAACGGTGAAAGCTTCAAACCATGAAATTAAATTCGAAGAGCCCCAGCCCCCAAAACTCACCCCATATCAGCGCCATGCTCCGTTGTCCAATTTTTAAAGGCACAACGAATGCCTGCCCCACAGTTTATCGCCACATGTTGCAATGGCCATAGCAAAGTACAACAAAAAATGTGTATAAAAAAAAGTAATAAAAAAACAAGCAAGAACCCTAAGTTTGGTTCGGCTTCCCATTACAATACCCTAAGAATTTATATAAGAGAGGGTTTTTACTGTAAAACGGAATAAAAGTTCTATATTGAATTGAAATAAAATCAAGTATTTTTCTTCTCAATAGAAAGCGTATGCAATTCTTTTGAGGAATTTCTAGCACATTTTAGGATACAAATTGAAATGCCCTTTCATACTTAAAAAATTGTAGCATATTCTACAACCCCCATAACCAGACCATACAAGTACATAAAATTCCACATGGTTGCCTGTTGTGTCAATGTTTCTTCTTTCCAGCTATATGCTCGACTATAAATAGACACACAATATAGAGAGAGGACTGAGTGAAACAAAGAATAAAGCAGCTGGTCCTCTAAATCGATAAGGCGTGTCGCAACCCCAATAAGTTTAGGAGTAGAAGGAGGAGATGAGCTCCTGTTTTAGAAATGATTCTTTGGCTTACTTGGATTGTTGTTGGCCTCACGCCAGTGGGTAGCAGCTCGGCACCCAAAGGTGCTTCTCGATGTACCCTTGCAGCAGCTCCACTTCTTGCCGGACCAAAGACCCGGATGATAACGATATGACTTGGGCGTATTACTATCCTCGCACACTGCAACAAAACAGAAAAAGAAACATAGTGAGCGGAGTGATTGGAATGGGCAAACAGCAAATATAAAAAGAGTAGCATAAATATTTATATACATAAATTCGACCCACACAAAGTTGAGGAAACTGTGCTGATTTGGGTTAAGCATTGTCTGGCCCTGATGCTAAGAGACTCGACTCGTCTCGTCTCGTTTTGACTTCAACTCCGATGGCTTATCTTGTGTTCAAACGATTGGCAGCTGCTGCATCTCTGCACCTCTTTTTTATAAATACTCTGTTTTTAGTTAGGAGGATATTGAGCCTATTTGGTCGTAAACTTCATAATTTCAAAAATGTAGACCCGTTTTTCCCTGTTTAAGGTTTTCCTCTTGTTGTGGTTTTTACCCTACCAGGGGTTTCCTACTTTTTTCCTTACTTAAACTTAATCATTAGGTTATTGAATTAGATGAACAGCTTAGGACAGTTACAGTTTTAAATTCTATTTAGGGTTTTTTTCTCAAAGACTCTCTCACATTTCTCAGATCATCAACAGAGTATTATGTAGTTACAATAAACCGATTTCTTGTACATTTTTAGTTTTGTTTTTGGGGTCATCTTTCAAAAGTTTTTGCATTTGACTTAACTGACTGCTGGAGATGAAGTTAGTTTACCTTGTCGTATGGCTCGTATCCAATCGGTGCGCTCCTTCTCGCTGTTGGCTATCACGTAGAGCGTGTATTGAGGTACCGCTCTACCAACCGATTGCCCCTCAATCCCGTTACCAGCAGTATGATCGTGTTGTTGCTGCTGCTGCTGCTGCTGTTGTTGTAGTGCGGCTGTTGTCGTCTCGCAGTAGCCCACTTGAAATGGGTAACCCTGAGCGCAAGTAATTGTTAATGTTAATGTTAATCAATATTTCACTATCAATAAGCTAAATCAAATCATGGATACGATACTTACATCCGGTGCAAAGGGATCCCCGCCTTCGCCGCTAACCGTTGCCTCCTCCACAAGGCGAACGCCTTTCAAATTTATACGACCCCGCTCACGTCGACGCTAAAAGATGAGAAAAGGTTAGAGAAAATATTAAGGATTAGCTGTGTGAATGTAGACAATGGCAAAAAGGATCAAAGCGTTTTAGCTAATAAAATACTTCCTTATAATCACTAAAATATTCCGTATAGAGTATGGTTTAAACTTGTCACAGTTATATTTACAATACGATTTTACCCCCAAACGTTTCTAAAACACTTTAAGTCAAGTCAAGAAGTGTTTAAACCATCGTTGCATTTAAGATTCAATCGATTCAAGCAGCAACAACGCAGAGGCACAAAAAAAAACTCCCTCCCGTCAACAAAGCGCAAACCTTTTAAAATATGCAACTGGTTTTAATAAAGTGCCATCAAAAAATTTGTCAGCTTTTTAATTTTTTTGTTCGTGCCTGCAGTGTTGCCAGGTTAGCTTATTTCAGGCTAAATCTAGCATATTTGAAAATGGAATGGTTTATGAAATTTGCAAATAGCTTATAGCTATAAATCAAGCATTTTTCAAAGTTGATATAGCATATTCTAGAGTTAATAATTGGGGGAGACGGAATGGGGGAAGGTGAGGGGGGTAAGGGAGGTGGGCAGGTGGTAAGAAACACGATGGACAACTGCTCTTGATAACTTACATTGGGCAGAGGCAAAGGCATTTGTCTGGGTTAGGTATGTGTTACAGCTTAAACCAGTTGGGAATTACTAGCCCAAACATAAGTAAATTTTTTGAAGCACTCACTTTAAAGTCTTATTGAAGGATAATAAAGTATTTTACAAGCGCCTCCCCAGACCTGAAGGCATGGGGAGGGGGAAGGGGGAAGGGGAAGGGGAGGGGGAAGGGGGAAGGGGAAGGGAGATGGGGGAGGGGGAAGGGGGCTGTGGTAAGGAGGGAGGGGAGGGGGAAGGAGGCAGGGGTAGGGGGGGAAGGAGGCAGGCGGAGGGGGAAGGTGGGAGGGGGAGGGGTGAGGGGTTTGAGGGAAGGGGAAGGAGGGAGGGGGGAAGAAACACGATCGATAACTGCCCTTGATAACTTATGTTGGGCAGAGCAACTACTGGACCCAGGCATTTGTCTGGGTTAGGTATGTGTAAAAGCTTAAACCAGTTGGGAATTACAAGCCCCAAACACAAGTAAATTTTTAAAAGCACTCATTTTAAAGTCTTATTGAAGGATAATAATAGGAGGGGGAGGGTGGACGGGGAGGGTGAAGAGGGGGGAGGGTGAAGAGGGGGGAGGGTGAAGAGGGGGGAGGGTGAAGAGGGGGAGGGTGAAGAGGGGGAGGGTGAAGAGGGGGGAGGGTGGAGAGGGGGTGGGTGAAGAGGGGGGAGGGTGAAGAGGGGGGAGGGTGAAGAGGGGGGAGGGTGAAGAGGGGGGAGGGTGAAGAGGGGGGAGGGTGAAGAGGGGGAAGGGTGAAGAGGGGGAGGTGGTAAGAAACACGATGGACAACTTGATCACTTATATTGGGCACAGGCAATGGTCAGAGGCATTTGGCTGGGTTAGGTATGTCTGACAGCTTAAACCAGTTGGGAATTACAAGCCCAAGCATAAGTAAATGTTTCGAAGCAAGCACATTACAGTCCTATTGAAGGAAAATAAAGTAGTTTACAAGCGCCTCACCAGACCTGAAGGTAGGGGGAGGGGTGGAGGGTGGGAGGCGGAGGGCAGCTGGTAAGAAATACTATCGATAACTATCAATAGCTTGCTGCTCTTGATAACTTTTGTTGGGCAGAGCAACTACTGCTGAACACAGCCATTGGACCGAGGCATTTGTATGGGTTAAGGCCCAACCAAACGATGCTTACGTGATTGAAGCATCGCAGCATGAACGAAAAGCATGCTTAAGCATTAAGCAACAACGTCTATAGCCATACGTTTGGTTGGGTCTTTACTTTTAGCTTGTTCTAGCTTATTTTTTTACCAGAATCTAGCTTATGCGGGCGCTCAAAACCTGGCAGCACTGCCTGCCTGTTTTCTTTTATTTATTTTTGGCGTGGCATTCCACTTGGCGGCACTTAAGTGACGTCCTGGCTGCCTTGGTCCTTGTTGCAACAACAGAGGGTAATTTTTACACGTGTGCCACGGGGGAGATAGGGGAGGTAGAGGTTGGAGGAAGAGGTTGCATGGCTCAACCTCAATTGTGTTGCAAGCGCAATTAAGTCAACATAATTGCCCTAATTGACTTGAACAGTGCCTAAAAGAAACTCACGTATGGGAAGCCCTAAGGAAATTGTTCCTGTCTTTCTTTTCGCTCTCTCTTTTTTTTTTGGGGTCTAGACTGATTAGTTAGGGTAAATAAAGGGGGGGGGGGGGGGACACATGCAGCGTGGCGTCATTAAGTGAAAACTCGGTGAGATAAGCTTATTGGTTGCAGTGACGCTTGACCCCCTTGCTCTCCTATCTTGGCTTATCGCAACAAAAATCTGAAGAAAAATACTAAACCAAAAAAAAAAAAAAACAACAACATAAAACAAGTGAGAACGTTAAAACGCTAAAAAGTATTTGACGGCATAATACTTCGTTAAACTTAGTAAAAAGCATCGAAATTTAGATTTTGATTGACTTTATGATTCTCAAACTGTAAACAAACAGACCCTTCGTGACGCTCAGACTGTGCATTTAAAAAATAGGGGCAAAAGTGAGCATGCCAAGAACATTCCATAATATGTCATTATATTTAAGTCAAACACTGTAAGCAATATACCCTAAAACACTCCCTTCCTTTTGGGAAACAAAAAATTTCAAAAGAATAAAGCTTGAGCAGCTTGGCAGCCAGCGACAAAGTTGACACAAAGACCTTAAATAAACAAGAAAGAAAAAAGTAAAAACAAACCCCCAAACTCAAGAAGAAAAAAGAGGCCAGATGCAAAGGCAAATACAGCAGTTTCGGGTCAAAGTGGGAGGGCAGACGACAAGCAGCAAAATAATAAAGAAAAAGCAGACGGGGGAGAAAAAAAATTGAACTTCCTTCAGGCATTTTTTTGTTCAAGTCGCTGGCAAGCTGATAAAAGAAACCAAAACAGAAACCAAACCCAAGCAACAACAAATACAGCGAGTACATAATAAAATAAAAAGAGTATTTGGGTTAAAGCAAAGTAAGTGAAGAAAAACCAAAGAAATACTAAGAAATTTAAATACAAATATGTATGTTCAAGTAGCATCAGCCGAAACAAATATTCAACTTGATAAGGCAATTGAAATTGTAAATTTGAAACTTGAAACGCACTTGAAATCGACAAAGAAGAAGAAATGCGTGCTTTCAATTGGCGTTAATTTGAGAAAGAAAGAAGAAGAAAAGCTCAAGTGAGCGGAAGCGAAGGCTATTTACAATAATTATCTAACATGAAGTTCATAATTACTAGAAGAGAATAATGATAATGATGAGTTATGTGACTGAAAGTTGTTTTGAAGTACTTTGTAATATGTAGCGATAATAATACAGACAAAAAGTACAGAAGAAGAGCTGACAAAATGGGTTAAAGAAAGTGAATGTTCTAGGAAAAAAGTGAAACTTTTAAAAGTTAAGTAAGATGCAAAGATGTTGTACTTAAAGTCAAAGAATAGGGTAAGTATCAACTAGGAAGTTTAAGATGAAGTTAAAATTGTCACAAGTTGTTACTAATAAAGTTAAATTAAGTAACAAAATTAGTTTCAACCGATTAGACACGTTTTGTTTTCTGAGAAAAACAATATTTAATGGCTTTGCCGTTTAAAATAGTTTTGGCTTTAGTTAGTTTATTATATAAAGACTTTTTATTTGATTTCAAGGGACTAGAAACTGAAAACAAAATGCTTTTCTCAACTTTAAAAGCTAAACGTGTTTGAATTGCAAAAACTTCAATGCAAGAGGAGCAAAAAGTAGAGTAAAGTACAAAACAGAAGAATAAAAAAAAGTTTACAATTAGAGCATGGGCCAACATCCGGCGGCTATGCGGATGGGTTGCAAGAAAAAGTTTCAAACATATTCAGTCTGGCAACATCGTCAAAGCTTTTCTAATGCACATCCTGCATATCATATTGTGGCACAATTCGCATTGAATAGCGCAAACGTCGAGGAAAAATTGTGAAAAGCGAGCAAAAACTAGCAATTGAAATGGAAATGAAAGATGAAAATAAATGAAAATTTACGACCAAGTTGTGAGTTGAGAATCAAAAGCGAATAGAACTTTGCGTGTTGTGGGTTGACTGAACTTTTAAATGCACATGTGTGTGTGTGTGTGAAACAACAAATTGGCAAAACACGACATGTGGCACTAATAAAATGGCAACAACGAGTGGGTTGCTGCCCCCCATAGCACAACATAAATGTATATATGTAAATATAAAACACAGCTGCTTCTGATTTACTTGTAAAAATGAATACTTCAATTTCGTAGAGTGAGAAAGTTAGGTAGAGAATGAGACAGAGGAAGAGAGAGAGAGAGAGATAGATAAGGAAAGGGAGTTAACAACATTAAATCTTTCTTAAACTAAAATAAAGACCTTCTGAATTTAACGTTCAAAATCGAAAGGCAGAGCAAACCCAAACAAAGTGAAAGTCAATAAATGCAACATTAATCAACATTTGGCGTTAAATGCATTTTCAGAGGCAAAAATGCTGCAGGGCTTTAAGGTAGCGAAGATCTGGGCCCAGAGCTAAATAAGAGTTGAATACAAAACTGCTGACAGAGGTTCGCTAGGTGGCGAAAATGTCATAATAAAATCCTTTTAATAATTTATAATGCTAGAAGTCAGGAACCTTTCATTTAGTTCTGTTGCTTGACTTGTTATTCTATACTTAAAATTCGCTCGGCAATTTCCGCGGCACTTAAAAGAAAAGAAATGCAATACAAAGGAGAAGCGTAACACAATATGCCAAAGGGACAAAAAACAAAAATATGTATGTATGTATATTGAAACACGAAACGGAACCGAGACGAAGTCTTTGTTGGTAGAAAGGGGAAGGACCTCTATCTCTTCCTCTCTCTCTATACCTCTGCAGGGGTTCTGAGGAGCACCTGCGAATAATTGAATGGACAACTGTCAAAGCAAAGTGAAAACAAGTGCGACAGGTAAATTTTTGTTCACTCCTGAGAAATGCAATAGAATAGCAAAAAGATTAAGTTAAAATTGCATTTCAATTGAGCGGAAATGTAGGATGTGACATTAGGAAAGGATAGGAAAAGATAAGGAAATGGAAAGGTACAAAAATAGAGACATTATTTATGAATAGTTAAGTGAAATGACAAATTAGTCAATGAGAATAGAAAAAATTTCTAGTAACACATAAAAAGACTAAAGAATTGTTGAAATATACCAGATGGAATTGAAAAAAAAAAAATAGTATCAACAATTTTTCAATGAAATTTATCTGCGTTTAACCTTTAATATATACAAACTTTCACAAAACAGATTATTTTAATAAGTTAATTATACTTTTATTAAGAATTCTCAAAATGCAATTTGTTACCTTAAATTTTAAACTAATTGTTTTGTTATGCTAGATATTTACGATTCTTTCGATTCGATAAATTCAATAAGAAGTCAATGACACATTTAATTCCAGGGAAAAGTAAATAATATTGGATTTTAAGAGCTTGTAATGGAAAACAAACCTCCCACGACAAATGTGCCGCTAATGAGGCAATTCAGGCAAATCAAACAACTCAAGAAGTTTTTATGTAGAAGAAACCGAGCTCAAAGTGCAACCTTTCAATGTTGATTAATGGAAACACACAACAAACACACAAACAAAATGCGTTGTTGCATGTTCTGTATGTATTTCCAAGTGTTGCATGTTCAAATGCCATCGACTTTGAGCTGCGTAACGAATTTGATGACCGTACCCCAATCCAATATACAGTATAATGTGCCCGATTGATCCATGCGAATGACAATGGGAAACAAGAACTTAAAAATTGGGTACGACGTCTCCAATGATTGATAATACGCCTCTGGCTGTCTTTTCTGCCTGACCTGAAAAGCAGCAGGGTGGCGAGTATGATTGAAAAATTGTCTCATATAAATTATAACTGTAATAAAAAGTCTAAATGAAGTTTGCGCTTCAGATACATTTTGAGTAGTGCCAAGATGCACATAAGTATCTAATGGTTTTTCAATTTCACGGATCGATGGTGTAAATGAAATGGAACTGCATTGACTAGTAAGGGACATGGCGGGTTAGGGCTAGAGGTAAGTAAGAACGGGATAGAATGGTCTTTTATCGATAAAAATCGATGCATTAAAGTCATCAGCAAGCTTGAAAATAATCAATTAGGAATTCTAGTGGACATAAGCTAGTATTTAGCGCTAAAATTCAACAAACTAGATACAAAAAAAACGATAAAATCGCAAATTACATTTTTGTTTAAGGTAGAAAATCAATAATCTGATAAACAATCACATATTGAAGCGATAAAAATAGATTATATAACATTGAAACTTAAGTAAAACGATTCCAAAAGCTATAGTTAGTTAACCCATTACAGGGCATCATCTAGTCAAACACTTTTTAGCTCAATCACTCTTACTTTTAAATTTCTCACATAAAATTTGAAAATGCACAAAGCCAACAAACAGCCTATAAAATTAGATGCATATTTCCAATGTATGTTGCATTAACTTGAAAGAAGAAATAAACGTATTTTCTCATATGCATAATTTGAGTTTAGAGTTTTAAATGTTTTCGGTCGTATTCACATCAAAAAAGGACATGCTTGGCTGCCCTTTGGCGAAGCACTGCAGTTTCTCAATGTAATTAATTTGGCGTTGAAAACGTTTTCAAAACTATCTTATAAATGCGTCGTGCTGAGTCATGTCCACTTTAATTTCTACACACAAACATGCATACTTTTATACACATATCTAGTATCTCTTTTGTCTGTGCTTCTTCCTGTCTGCATCTATGTATGTTTCTATGAAGTCCGCTTGATGACTTCCTTTGAGAAATTTGCATTATGTATAACGTATGTTGAAAGCCTACGCTATAATTTGTGCCCCACTGGCAACGTCCTGGGAAAGGCCGACGAAGCATGAACATTGAAAGCGATTTCACTGGAATTTTTGTTTGTTTTTATTATTTTTTGGTAAATGCATGCTCGCCTAACGTTCATCATCAAGTGATTTATCAACATCATCATTATCTGCGGCATTATCATGATTTTCTAGTCTGGGAAAAACAGAAAGCGCGCGTTGGCGATCACAAATTAACGATAAGCAACGCCTCTTAACAAAAAAATGTATGGAAAAAGAAAATAAATTAAGAAAAGCTTTATTCACAATACCAATAATTAAATTTATTGAAAATTCAGCTGCACCAAACGAAAACTATATTCACGAACTTTAAATACTCTTGGTATTGCAACGAAAAAATAAACTACTTTATTCATTATAATTAAGATTCAATAACGCAAACCTTCTACATAAATATATGATTTCGAATTAAGTTTCTTTAGTCTTAACAAAAGCAAATAAGCTTCTTAAAAGTTTGTATTAACATATTTTGTAAGTTTCTTACACCTAATTGACAAATTATGTGACAAAATGACAATGCCCTGTCCGCTAGGGTATTATAATAAGAAAAATCGAAGGCAAAGATGCGCCGAAGAGATAACATCACAAACAAACTTAGCTCACACAGAAACACACACACTCTTACACACAGCTGATCAATCAGTTGAAAAAGGTGTGCTATAAAACAAACCAACTCACCCCATCACCCCTTCACCAAAAACTCCCCACACTGCACACATACATATGCTGTCTCATATAAATATGAAAATCGTGACTTGAACGCTTAAAAAGCGCTCAAAACGTATTAAACAAACACACACATATGGTAAAACTTGTGTAAGGCCCGGGAAAAATGACAAAAG
Organism: Scaptomyza flava; assembly: GCA_030179655.1. Taxonomy (NCBI): domain Eukaryota; kingdom Metazoa; phylum Arthropoda; class Insecta; order Diptera; family Drosophilidae; genus Scaptomyza; species Scaptomyza flava. Next base: position 6,667,743 of record JARNME010000029.1, on the reverse strand, counting down.
AGTCACAAATATAGTGTGAGAGAGAAGGAGGAGGAGGAGGTAGATGAAGAAGAAGAGCGCATAATTGAAAGGTAAATGGTGGAAAAGAACCGAGCAGTTAGTTGGAGGGGGAGAGAGATGAAACACACACACAGTTAGATTATAAATGCGCAAAGGTCAAAAGGCAAGCCTGCATAAGAAATGACCAAAGAGCACATACCTAAATATTTATATCTATGTGTGTCTGTATGTAGTACATACATATGTGTATAAAACCCTCACATAATTACAACGAAAGGGAATGAGTGAGAGCAAAATACTTTTCATGACAGCTGTGGAATAAAATAGGAATAGAAAAAACCCCTACGCATAGGCATTTTGTTGTTGTTTTTTTCTTTTTTCTTCGCTTGGTTAGCTGTTTAAATACTTTACTCATGTGCATATGGCAAGAACAAGAGGAAAATTTAAGAAATTAAGGAGAAGGAACGGGAACGCTGCTTTTGTCTATTTTTGAAGCAATTTGTGTGTGTATGTTTATTTTTATGTTTTTGATAAATGCATTTTATGCGTCTTGCACAGAGGAGGTCGTTCACTGGATATAAAAATTAACTAATTGCGGTAAACTATAAATATCTATTGAATGCTCTTAAAAGTGGATGCGTGATGTGATCTTTTGTTTACCCAAATATTGCAAACAGCAACAAATACATATATAGCAAGCTTAATATTGTTACCGAAAAAAGTCTAATTAAAAATGTCGCAAGCTAATAACACAAAAATAACAACAACGTCAATAGCATTGTTATCGCTAAATAGAATTATGGCATGCATGCATTTATATGCGGGCTAAAAATATGAAAACAAACAGTTAAATATTCGCTTTGGCTATTTTTATGTGCACACATGCGTTGTTTAATACGGCGTCAGAGCAGGATAGCAACAAAAACAATCGCACTCTCACTCGCAGCAGGCGCGCACAACACACACACACACTCACGCACACAGTCAAAGCCATTGAGCGAGAGCAAAGTGCGCTCTTTTGGTTTGCTTCTTATTCAACCACAGCGCCTCAGCATGTATGTGCCCGGGTAGCTCAGTCGGTAGAGCATTGGACTTTTAATCCAAGGGTCCAGGGTTCAAGTCCCTGCTCGGGCGAGCCAAGTTTTTTGGATTATTTTATTTTTTCTCATCTTTTTTTTTTGTTTTAGTTTTTTTTTGGTGCGTGTGGGAAATTGCTGGCGGCGCAAAAAATATATTCATTCATAAAAATTAAATATAAAATAAAAATGCATGCAATTAGCACAGGAAAAGGGCGGCTCCCTCTACAGGCCAGTAGAGCACACAGCACACGCAGAAAGCAACGCCTCTAAGAATGGCCATAATCCATGTTCATGTCTCATGTCTACTCTATGCTGCAGAAGAAGCGCAGCTTGAGCGCAATTCCTGACCGATGAGTGCGAAACGCCCCAAAAAAAAAACAAATGTGTGTGTGTGAATGTTTGGACATGCAACAACAAGTTGAGCTTGTAGACACGAGTCTGCAGAGCTGTAATGCTAACCGGATATGGGACGGATGCCAATGCGATTGAATCATTCACTGCACTCCAAACTCTCCTCCTCCTTCCCCCCCCCCCCTCTCCTACCTTTGTAGGAATTGCAATTTATATGATATGCCACCGGGGAGCGACAGTTTCATTGGAATTTTAATTTGGTGAAAAATATATTTATTTTTTTTACATCGAAAAAATTAGTCAAGTCAAGTTTTGCAGACGATTTATCATCTGGGTCTGACTGAGTCTGGGTCTGGGTCTGTGGGGGACAATTGTTTGGCAACATTGTTGTTTTTACAGTTACAACAGTTTAAAAGGAATGCTTTTTGAATTGATGTCAATTGTACAGTGGATCAAAGTTTTATATTTTTTGATTTAGTATTATTTATTATAAATGTTATAGAAATTCGAAAAAAGGGTTTATATGTTTGGCATAACAACGCTGTTTAGAGATAATATGTATATATTTATTGTTTTATTATTTTCATATTTAATATATTATACAAAAATCTTTCACTTTAAATTTTGTGCAAAGTCCATGCACTATTAAAGGATTACTTCAAACTGAAGATGCCTTTCATAAATTAGCTTATTTATGCCCATGGTACAAACATACAAACGGCCTTTGCGGTGGGCCAATTCGACCCTACCGTTGTCTTACAGTGTAAAGTCAGATTATATTGCTACATATACATATCTGAACTATATGTATGAGGCAGACGCATTGAGTTATGAACTTAAACCCCTGTCCGGGCCATAAAGTACAAAGAAAACATTTAAAAAAAAAAAGAACAGCTCGACGGCTGCTGCTGCTGATGAAGAAGATGTTGTTCTTGTTGTCATCTTGTATATATTTTACGATGACTCACGAGCCGCAAGTTGTGCGATAAGATCAATCATCACACACACACAGAGAGAGAGAGAGAAAGAGTGAAGGGAAGGAAAATGGCTAAAAACGAGCTCATAGCTTTTTGGCCAACACGACGCGCTGCGGTTTCATGTTGACCATCAACCATCATCATCATCATCATCCGTGATAACATTTAACGAATACGAAAGTAGACAAGTTTTGTGTGTATGTGTCGCGTTGGGAACCGGCTTTGATTTCTAATTATTGGGTTCGGTGCGCGTGAGCTTTAAATTTACGGCCACCCCAACAAAACAGCAACAACAACAACAACAGCAGCGGAAATAGCTAAACCGATAATAAAAGCCAATAAAATAAAGAGGCAAAAATCTCTACTTATTGACAACACGATTTCAATAGGAAGACGCTTTAAACATAATTCCAATTAAACGTTTTGTTTATGAGCTGCTCAGCCTTAAGTCTTAGGGTTATGTTATTCGAATGGAGGAACACTTGCTCTATAGCGTAGGTGTAGGGGTTAATGTCTGGGCATTTTAAACCGAAAGATTTACAATCTTGGGAAATGGAAACATTTTAAAGTCCGTCTCGTTTGATTTGGTTTAGGTTTTTCTGCAAGAAGCTCTTAAATTTGCAATAACTCAATCTTCAGACAGACAAAGGTGTAAGGCAATAAGCGGGTGCGGCAGTCTGTGACGATGGTGTAAGAAGGATTATTACAGACGCGCATAATGAAGCAGAACAGAACACTAAACACCAGTGGATGGGAGACCAGAAGACAAGTAAGACTCATTAGATGGTAGCTCAGGCTCATTGAGCATTCGAGTCATGGATGAATGAGAGGAGGACCTACCGCAAAGTTGAGTTGATGTTGTTGTTGTTGTTGCTCTGATGATTCATACACAATGCATACATACCGTTAATAGGCAAAACATGTAGCAAGAGTGAGACTCAGTTTGCTTTTGTTACCTTTTTGATTATGATTCATAATCGGTTAACAAGTGCTTTTTACACACATGTTAACAATAAAGGGCTTGGCTTGGCCACCTAAGTTGGTAACAATTGATATGTAATGGGCGTATGTAAATGGTCAAAATGGTCAATTAGTCAGCAAAGCAGCCGCTGCTGGAGTAACAAATCGACAAGTAAATGTTCAAAATATTGTAAAAAGAAATCGGATAAGAGATTAAGTTAAGTAGAAAGTTACAAAACGAACAACAAACAATAAACTAAGCTAACAATAAGTAAATTTATCATAATATTACAAAAGTAACTCTCTTCTCAAGTGCTATAAAGATCTGCTATCCTTAATGCTGTGCGTCTGTCTAAATGAATGAGTTAACTGTAATTGGTTGTTTAAATATATATGTATGAGGTGGCAGACTGAAGCACGCACAAATAAACCCCTTATCATTCCCCTTCCTTTCCTTCGTCTCGATCTCAAATCTCCGACAACATGTTGTGCCCAGGTAGACAGACCACAAACATGCTATACACTCATTTTGGCCAGCTTTTCGATGGCGACATCTGTCATTGTGGCACATTGCCGTTGCCGTTAAAAGCTTATCAGTGAAACATTTTCGCTTTGGCGCCAATTTCACAAGAAATACACGCAACTGCAGTTGATCGGTTAGATGATGGAAGAGGGGCTTAAAGCGTGGCGCAGAAGGTGCTATAATTGAGACCACCCGGTTAAAGAAAAGAAAAACAAGTGTACACTGTAAAAAAAAAAACGGAACTTGTTTTAACTATGAATTGGTTTAAGGTAAAAAGAAAAAAGGATTTTTGGAATATTCATAAATATGTAAGAATATACAAGTGTAAAGTTTAAAACTTAAGAAATATATAATCGAATAATTTTCTTTGCAAAAATTAACTTAGAAAAGTTACTTCCCCCGATTCCATGGGGATTCTTTAGAAATATATTTTTCATATTAAGTCTATTTTATCTTAGTTTTAGATATTTCATACTTAAATGTTAAAGTGCCTATTAAAGGCATTTTTTGTTCTCTGTATAAACAAACTTAACTTCTTTTCACACAGAAATAACTTTAGCTGGCGCGCTAATTTGTCAGCATTGGATTGGTTTGGCCGTTAACTGCAGCAGGCCTTTTGTAATTCTACGAAATCGGCTTTGAAAACAACATGAAAAAAAGTTGTCAATTCGAGAAGAGTTTCGAATGCATTCAATGACTAATAATCCACATGAGGGAAGAAGAAGAAAACGATATAAAATGTAAAATGTGAAGTTATAAATTTGAATGCTGCATTGAAAATGCTGCACAATTATGGAGATTGATCAGAGTTTTTTAACACACAAACATTCTGTCCATTCTTCTGCTGCGTCTGCGTCAACGAACACTTTGACTTTACGTCATAAAATCTTGAGAGGGCCATAAAAACCAATTTTTTTTCTTCTTTCTTTTTCGCCAATTCCAAATGGCTACCGAACAAAATGGAAGCCCACACAGGGTTTCGTGTCTACCGGACCAATGGACTTTTGTCTTATAGGCATTTTACAACGTTTTACGAGGCGTAAATGTAAAATGGAAGAGAGGGGGGGGGGGGGGGAGAAGGGTGGTATGAGCAAGGTTTTTAACCAAGGTGTAGATGTAGCAATTCCATTAGCTTTGAATAGAGGTATGCGATGTTCAAATACCCTTTACAGAGAGTATTTCAATTTTGACGCAAAGTATGAAATGTAATAGGCGAAACTTTTCGTGTATCGATTGAGAATGATTACGCTATTGAAGAGTAAGGGTATTCCCAATTCCCTATACAATATATTAGTTGGTTTTAACATGCGTTGTTTGCTGTTCGCGGAGCGGCCCCTTACGAAAATTGTTATTTACAACCTTAATCTGCGCGAAATGTATTAGAGGCAGAGAGCAGAGGACAGCAGAGAACAGCGAACAGCGAAGGTTCAGGGTACAAATGTTCCAAGTGTGAAAGATGGTGGGATAGAAGGAGGAGGTAGCGTAAAGTGTTTACAAAACAAAGCGCAAGGCTCAATTAGCATACCAGCTAGTCTTGTCTAGTCGTGGGATTTGCCCAGGTTAACTCTAAAATGTAGCGATATTTTTCTTGTTTTGTTTTATGACAAGGTTAATGACACCCTACACAAAAAGTTGATGGAGCTGCTTGCAGCTTGCAGCTGCAGCAAACTGAACAAAGTTGAGGCATTAATCAGCAGCGTTCGTTGGTAGCTTAACTGACCCCAATAGACCATGTTGCTGTTGCTGTAGCTGAGACGAGACAAGACGAGACAAGACAGGCACAACATGACAGGAACAGCAACCAACAGGCAGGAGCAGGAGCAGCACCCGTCGCATCCTTCGCATAGACAAAAGGCGTATCAATCAATTAATTGAGCATTTGCCGCACAGACACAGACAAGTTCATCGAACCTCAAACTCCACAGTGTAAAGAATGTTGTTGGAGCGGAAAAATACACACAGAGAACAACAACAAAACCAGCAAGATTGAAGGGTTGGCGGCTTGGTGAATGAATGAATGAATAGATGAATGAACGATGGGAGACGAAAGAACAGTTTTCAAAAGCGGGTCGGTTCTAAAGGTAAAATATCCCTTGGCAAGGATTGATTAAGTATGGTTATATTATAGTTTAAAGAGTCTGATGTTGAGTTATTGCGATATTTTGATTATTATAGGATTTATCTTGCTTTAAACAATAATGATTGTACCAATAGTTTGCCAAAAGTTTGTTATCATTCCAAAATTTGATTTTTCGTACATTATTTCCATATTATTAAAACTTATTTTCAAACATTTCTAAGAATTGTAGTGCAAATCCTTTTTGGATCCTTACTCAGTGTCAAATTTTCAAACTTTATAACTCAAAGTGCAAAGTTTCCTAAAGACATTTTCACTAGGAGCTTAGTTTGCATAGAAACAAGTGTTATTTTTACCCATCATATTCCTACGAAGTAAAACGAAGCTCTTCACACTAGGGAATTTAATGCCCTAAGCACTTGATTGGCTTACGTGTTTTTGTTGCTCAACTAAGAACATCATCTAAATCAATTAGAAGAACTAAAGTTAGGGATTGTAGGCTGCTTACCTCTTAATAGAGCCGACAGGCGTTGGGATAATCCTTTTAAGTTTCTTGGCGCCCCAACGGGGTGCGGCAACACAACCAGGCGAGACACAGTGAGATAGTGGAAGACAGAGAGAGAAAAACAGAGAGACAGAGAGAGAGAGAGAGGGGTAGCTAGACAGCAAACACAAAAAACACTCGTTACACTTGAAAAACTTGGTCGTTTTTCCTTCTTTTTTTTTTTGTCCCTTATCTGGGTGGGGTTCACAAGCTATATTTTGAGATGTACATCAATAATACTCGTTGTATTTGGATGCTGATAGGATACTTGAGCACTCTTGTTGGCTATATTTTATAGCAGTTATTGGAAATTACAATAATATGTAGATAGATGTGGGCATACAAATGGTTATATGTATATTTGTAGGACGATAACTAAGGGTTGTTTTGAAATTTTGCCGAAAAAACACACACGGACACAAAATTTTTCAAGGGTGGCACGAAAGCCGGGCGCGTGTTACAAAAACCACGTCCAGGTATATTGCGAAAATTCCGAAAAATATTTTATTAAAAATCGTATGCAAATTAAGTTAATGCTTAACTTTAAGTCAAATTAAAAACGACGACGAAAAATTGCGTTGCTGTTGCAACATAAAAACCCGACAAGGAATATTCTTTGAATCGTTATCAGGAAAGGAAACAGAAACAACGTCCGCACGCGACGAGGCAACGTTAGAAACTTGGATTCGGTTAGCGAACTTCGTTTTTACGGGGATATGTGCGATTTTCCAATTGGAAATGTCAAACGGGATAGCATAACTCTACAAAAAAAGGACAACGGGGGTTGCATCCCTCTCTCGCTCTCTCTTTCTCCGTATTTTGCCGGCGCTGGAAACCAAAACAGCTGCTGCTGCTGCTGGCTATTGCGGCAGGGTGTTTTTTTTTTTTTTTTAACCACAAAGGTCTTCGGGAGACTGGAAGCAGGTCGGAAAGGAGTCGGGCTTTTCCGTCTACGAACAATAAACACCGAACATCGCCGATTGTCTCCGTTTGTTTTGAAACGAAAGCCACATAGCGAAGATGAAACCTTTCGGGCAGCTGTGCTCCCATTCACAAAGACACCCCCTATACGGAAATTTTCTACACCCCATCCCTTACCGGTAGCCCTATCTACAGTTTGTTGCGTTAGGTGCTGCAATAACGACGCTATAAATGACGAAACCATGACAACATGCCGAGACACCCACTTAAACATGAATAATGGCCGGTGAGATGAACACCCAACCACCTCAAAGCACCCCATACATAGCCTTTGTCGCAGTATCAACTCAACTGAACCGACAAACAAAACAGCGTTGGAGCGGGAGTACCTGATAATGAGCTAGAGAGGTTGAGAAAAGAGTGGAAAAATATAAGATGAAATATTTCTTGTATAAATTAAAGAAACTCTAAAATGTTTTTTAACAAAACTAAATTTAAATGCTTTCAGATCTTGACATACATCGATTTGAAATGTGAATATTGTCTGAGAAAGATGCTCAACTATTGAATACGCTGTGATCTTCAAATGCAGTTTTGTTTAACGCTTGTATTTCAATATTTAGTTATTCTAATCTTCACTTACCTCCACATTTTCCACATCATAGTAACAGATTGTTCGCTTTGTTAGCTCAAACCAACGATGCTTATAGTTGACGGGTGTAAAGCGTTTCTTGTTTTGGGCACGTTTTACCATTGAGCCACTTTTGACAATGTCATAAAGATGCTCGGACATTTTGTCCATTTTGGCCTGAAAGGATTTACTGCTGGAGCGCAGTGATAAGGATGATTTGATGCTGCCATGTGAGCTGCGATGCATTTTGCTGCTCAACATCTGAAAACAACGAGAGACAGACAGACAGAAAGAAAGAGTGTTAGTTATAAAGTATGCCATAAAGTGATATTAAATGTTATGACCAAATATTGTTTGGCTTACAAGATATGAGACGACGCTTCAACGACACATAAATCAGTTGAAATCTTTGTGGGCGTGCGAATCTTATGCCATTGACCGTGACCAAATCTGCGAGTAGCTGCTGGCTAATAGCTGTGGGCGTTAAACAACACACAGAAAGGCATCAATCACAAATAAGCCAACAAAGAGAAAGAGAGAGACAGAGAGAGAGAAGAGACCCGACAAGAGAGCTGCAAATCGAGCGATTAAATGGACAATTAATTAGCCAACCGACTAGGCGGAAAAACGAATGAAACAGAGCTGACAGTTAGACAAGAGAGTTGGCAGTCGGACATACAAACATACATACATATGTGGTCAGTTGACCTTGAAGCTTTGAACGCCGAGTAAAAACCAGTTGCAGTCCCTGTATGCTGTTGCAGCAAGAAACTGATTAAAGGATTAGCCCAGTGTAAGAGCTGTAAACTGTAAGCTGATCGCTTGACCAACAGTTCAACAACAGTTTATTGCCAGCGAAGCGTGTGCATAAACAAAGCCAGAGATTTCCAGTTGGGCATCACTTCCAATAATAAATATGTATTTACATGCACACAGAGAGAAAAAAGTTGTTACATATTTTATAATTAATCTTTGCTTGAAAATATAATAACACTTATTTTTAAATAACAATAAGTTTTATGACTTAATTTTTTTCTCACTGTGTACGCGTTTGAACATTCTGCTCAGGCTATCGAATTGTCGCACTTCAACAACAACGAAAGCCGAATGCGACTGCGCATGGAAATCAACAAACAAAAGCGACAAATGCACAGCAACAACAACAACAACAACAAGAGCTGCTAAATCTGCGCCCACCTCTTGCCCTTTCTCTCCCTCTCTCACCCACTTCTTTCCTTCGTTCATGCATGGCACTTTAATCAAGCAGAGCGTTGAGAGCCAAGCACACATTCGCCACATAAGTAACCAGCCAGAGCTATGCAATTAATATTTTGCTCGACTAGAAGACACCCTGTGCCAAGTGAGTTGCATTAGCTTAATCGATCATTCGTTTACTAGTATTAAAATGTATCGAGTTTAGGAATCGAAATTGTTGTCATAATTTTGTCGCATTTACAGTAATGCAGCACACCCGCTGTTGCTTTCACAAAATTGCAGGTCATAATAAAATAAACACCACAAAAAGGATCGTAACAACGGCGCATACATAAATCTTTTGCCTGGGGCCGGAGACCGAGACAGCGACTGCGACTTCGTCTTTGGCTGGACATGGAGCAACAGACAAGATTATACGCGTTTCGGCACAGTGAGGCGTGGCCATGGCCATGGTACACACACACACACTCACAAACATACACGAAAAAAACAACACATACACACACACAATAGCTAGCAGAAGAGATTCAGTTCCAGGCGACGACTTTGAATTTCGCCACGCAAATGGCTGCGCTTAGTTTTTTATTTACTCTTTTATATATTTAGCAAAAGTTTTTTTTTTCTGCTTTCTGCTTATTGTTGCAAGTTTTATATGCCGTTTACGGGGGCGATGGGAGGCGTAGATTGCGTTGGTGTTTGACGGCGTTGCGACCTTTGAAAGAATTTTAATAAAACGAAATCAAAACGAGTTCGTAGCTTGAAAGAAGCATAAAAGAAATACACAACAATTCGAAGGCAATGTGACAAAACATGGTCTGATTGGCGCGTTCGTTCTGATTGGCGTGACCAAAATGTATGCAGGGGGGGTGATCTTATCAGCAAGCGCAGCAGCAGCGTCAATTGTGAATTCCAGTGCAGTTACTCAATATTTTGCATGCAAATCAAATGTGCTGATAAAACACAAATCTACACAAGAACAAAGGCATTAAATATAATTTATAACTGCATGGTAATTCGAGCTCAAACGAGTAAAAAGAGAGCGGGGAGAGAACGAGTTCGATAACTGTGCCAAACTTACCACAAGTGCCGTTAATTGAGCAATTGAAACAGCAGCAACAGAACGAAAATAAAAACAACAAATCACTTTCGATTAGGCGGCGCGCACACTTCACGAAAACAATGAACAAGAAACAGCGACGCGACCGGCTTGTACGGCATTTGCATACTGCTCTGCTAAGGCAGAGGCGCTAAAAAATTTATAAACAATTCCGTTTTGCTCAGCTGTGACATGCACACACACAAATCCCGCTTACGAACACACGCATACATATGTATAAGAACTTTGCGGTACACAGACGCAACAGGCGGCGAGGCTTTTGCTTATTCCTGGAACAAGTGCAGCACTAATCGCCACACATTCCTTGAGTAGACGTATATGGCCACTTAGTTTGTATGCTAATACACTCAGTATTTATATTAAGTTATCTCTAATACATTATTATTCTTTTCATTAAAACAAGCGCGGAGTTATATTCTAAGTGCGACCGCGCCGACGCGACGTAACTTTAAAACGGCTATCGATAAGTAAGCTAGAGTGCAGCTCTATCATCGGCATAGTTGCTATGTCCAGCGATTGTTATCGACTTACCACCGCAATTGACTAGCTGGGTTGCTTTTAACTATAGATCGCAGCGCAAAAGTGTATTTTTAAATTAATTATTGATAAAAATTATGTACACATCCAGCATGTTTTAACAGCTTCCCGATTTAAATGTTTTTTTTTAGAATACTGTGTACATAATTTATTAAGTTATCGAACTTTAGTTTTTGAGACAAAAGCTATTACATAATTAAATGCGCATCCTTAGTACTAGAGTCGAGTCGCTTTGTTTTCAATTCTCTTTCTTTTGACTGGCAGCTACACGCCAGGCGCCCACTAAATACCGCAACCAGATCATGAACAAATCTACGCCCATCTGCAGCCACGACCAGAAAGGCGACAACTTCGAGCCATCGATCTCCGTCCAGCGCACAGCCACCTCAGACATGGGTAGCTGCAGGCGTTCGGCCAGATAGAGCAGTTCCACATCGAAGGCCCAACGCTGTACGTGCAGACTGTTGAAGAGTTTACGTGCTGTCGCTCGCGTAAATAGCTTAAATCCACATTGAGTATCACGCACAGATCTCACCGCAAATATCCAGACAAGCGTATGAAAGCCATGCATTAAAATTGTACTAAAATGAAAATATACAGATATTTAGAGAATAAAAAACAATCTCAATATTTGCTTACCGTAAAAAACTTCGCGTAGCAATAGACTCATCCTCGAGATGAGCACGAGACCCGATTGCTATGCCATCATGTCGCCACTCGGGCGCCAAACTGGTCAATGCCTCTGCGAGTTTGTCGTAGTCGGGAAATTTTGTAGCGCCATCGGCATCAGCGAAGAGCAACTGACGGCCACGTGCACTAAGCATGCCGAGGCGAACAGCACCGCCTTTGCCGCGATTCTCCACCAGCTCCAGCACACGAAATTTATCTGCACCATGGATTTTTGAGTACTTCAGGGCCACAGAAACTGTTGCATCGCTGCTGCCATCGCTGACGACTATTATCTCATAGGTGAAATCAGGTTGCTTGGCGGCCTTTTCGTTGAGGAAGCCAAGACACTCGTCCAGCATAGCAGGCACTGCGTGAATTATATCATTATGTGATGTTGATTAGTCATAGCAAATATTCCACGAACAAAAAAACAATACCCACATCGTTGCTCCTCATTGTATGCCGGCACAATGACGCTCAGCTCCAAGGTGGGCGAGTCATCCAAACTGGGAAATGGAATTGTTTTAATCGTCTTTGGATCCAAATAGAACTTTTCATCCTTGTGGCGTATTATATTTGGATATGGTTTTGTTTTGTATAACAAAAACAGCACCGCCTGAAATACATTTATAAATAATTAAGAAGCAGAATTATCAATCAATCAAAGTCGTTGTGGTTATCGGTTTCCTTTTTACATACCAACAGAAAGGCCACTAAGATGAATGCCACAAGATAACAGCAAAATTGCAGCAGCAAAGCGAACATACTTGTTTGTGTTTTAAACTAACGACTATCTAGCGAAATGCATACTTTTCAATTTAGCGCGAAGCTACTAAACAACAGCCACGTATTTTGTGCCAACCTTACGTTCGGTCACTGCAGCTGATAAAATTCTATAAAGTCAACAAGCGTATACCAGGTATCGCCATAAATATCGATGTTTATGGCAAGGTGCTGCCAGACTGTGCATATAGAGTTTCCCTACACAGTTGTTTCGATTATTTTGAACTTTAATTCAATTGTAATTTGCAGTCTTTTTTAACGACAATTGGCCTAAAAACATTAATATTTAAAAACTTAACTGACCTTTCTCAACAGGTGCGCTAATGTCTAGCCTTACAGCTGTTTTCTGCGGCTGCGCTCTTACTACCTCTCCCACTCACTATCAGATACACACTTAAGGAATTTTTCAGAACGCTATTTGTTGTTGTGTTAAAATGTATTAGTCCATTTAAAAAGGAAAAGAATAAGTATTAATAAAATGAAAACTGTGTTATTGATTGTTTGGTTGGCTGTGGCCTGCCATGGTTATAAACTACAACTGCAAGCCAATGTTGGCGAATTGTTTACCTATAAAATTGAACCACAACTTTTCAATTGGACACACCAAGTAAGTAGCGAACAATTTCGCTATCGACCCTCACTGGAGAATTACCCAGATCTGCCCAGTTGGATGCGTTATATGTACAGTCATGAATATCATGCGGGTTTCCTCTATGGTACTCCACCCATATCGTCGGCTGGAAAATCTCTCAATTTGGATGTCGTTGCCTTAAATCGACAGAACTATGAAACGCGTCTACTGACTATCTCGATGTTTGTTGCTCATAAATTTATCACACCCAACGTGGTGCAAATGAAGATTGACAATCTCAATTGGGTGCATCTCATGGATCCGGGACGTGTGGAGAACTTACGCAACATATTTCGCAAGGATCTTTGGCCGTCCAGCAAAGAAGATTTGAGTGTTGTATTCATGGAATCGGCTGTTAATATGGGCGGTCGTTTGCCACTGCGTCCGCAGCAGCGCGAGGGGTAAGTCATTTGAATAAACTAAACTATTTTGATTAGTAAATAAAATATCTTCTTTTTTTAAATGTAGAGTAATTGTGCACGTTGGAAGTTTTGCCCAGTTCTCGCCACGTCTTCAGGAGTTGCAGGAGGAAGTGCGTCCGCTGTATAAGTTGCCATCGTGCACCTACAAGCGAACCTCAGTGCAAAAGATATTTGAAAATGTTGGCTTTAAGCTCGATTGGTGTGCCTTCAAAATGGTTGGAGTGGAATCGCCCACAGAGATTCACTACCATAATAATCATGCCAGTGGACGACATAAGGAGCAACAGCAGCAGCAGCAGCCGCAACAGCATGCCGAGGAGCAAGAGGAACGCTGGTTGGGCATTCCACGGGAGGATATCCCCATGCGCAACTATATCGATGAGTTTGCATTTGCTTTTGCCATTCCCGGCATGATCTTTGCCGTTCTTGTTGGCATTCTATCGGCTGTTCTCTGCTTCCATCATCAGAAATTGTAAGTGTTTATGGATAAGCGTATTAAATACGATTGTAATATTTTGTTAATTTTTAATTGTTCTTTCAACAATTTTTCATATGTGTAATATTTAGTTTAAGTGTTTGTCGCTCTTTATTTCGTGATTATTTTTTTTAGTTTCGATCCACATTCTGAATATTTCTTTGCCAATATTTTTCACATATGCGAAGAGTCTTGCGCCAAATCGCAAAGCGACTCGGAAGATGATGAGAACAGGTGAATTTTTAGTTTCATCTTGAGAATTTTAAGTTAATTTACGCTTTAAAAGACTTTTGCTAAATGCATTTCTCTTTTAAGTTCCATTCATATGGATTATCCCATGTCATCTACGGTACAAATGGTTCAATGCTCCGACACAAATCCCATGCAGCCGGTGACAACACTAAAAAGTCTTAAGGATCCCAATTTTCTGCTGGACAACATAAGCATGCGTTCTCAAAGGTATGTGGCTCAACTTTTTGTTTCCTTTAAATTCATCTTTAGACGATAATTTTGTTTAAGTCCAAACAACAGTTTGTATCAGCTGGATGGTGGCGCTTCTGGTATATATGCACGTCCGCAACCTCCACCATATAAGGGCGGAACTTTGGGTAGGAGTGGTGTGGACATTTGACAAACATCGCCGAGAGTGCTCTACTGTTAAAAAGAAAAAGGCGATTCAAGTAATTCAAAAAAGCAATACGCACGAAAATCAACTACAATTCGCCAGATACACCAGTATTCAGCAAATACACATATAACACAAGTCTGGCATATCATAATCGCATCGAGCTATATCTAAATATCAATTATATATATATATAGTGTTATTTGTAGAAAATTTAGTTTTGATGTTTAGCTTTGTTGCAAATAAATTTGAGTTTTTCAAATACAAACGATTTTTCTGAGCTCTTTGCAATCGTTAAATTTGCAGCCCTGCACGTTTGACATTCACAACGAAGCGCTGGCATAGCTGTTGAGGCCGGGCGCTGCTGCTACTGATAAGCGCTGATTCGGTGAAAGTTTTTCGAACAATCGCTTTCTTTTTAAAAGTTGATCAATTAAAACTTACCTTAAAATGGTGCTTGCACTAATTGGCTCCTTGGAGGAGCTCATCGATCAGTACAAAATAAATCTGATCCAAGTAGTTTTCATCACATTCATCATAACGATCGTCTTTGTGGGCAGCTTAATGACCCTAGTGGAAGCTCATCTGCCTAAGTCTATACGTCAAATCTTTCGCTATGGCAAGCATGCCCATAAAGGCGAAACGCATGTAATTGTCAACCATCTGGAAGTGCCCAAAGCGTGGTTCAGCCATTTCTATATCTTTGCTTTTGGTTGGTCTTTGTTGGCGCTTTATTTTATCAGCAACGCCATTTGGAGTCAAAGTTCAGCGCCGGAGTGCGTGCTACGTTTCTTGGATCTGATGTGTGGCGGACGGAGTAATCGTCAGATGCAGGTGGACTCAAATACAGCGCTGTTGGGAACATTGCTGCTCACCCTGCAATGCGTGCGTCGCTTCTATGAGACAAACTTTGTGCAGATCTTCTCCAAGCATAGCAAAATTAATCTATCCCATTATGCTGTTGGATTTGCGCATTATTTTGGTGCCATCATTGCCCTGCTAGGCAACACAGCTGGTTTCGTGCGCGGCTCAAAGCCAGCGCAGTTTACGCTAGAAAATGTTACTCCTCTCCAAGGATTATATATCCTCACCTTTCTGTTCGCCTTCTGGCAGCAGTATGCCAGCAATATGCTGTTGGTTCAACTGCGTACAAATTCGAAGACAGGCGTCGTTCAGACTGAGGCACATTTAATGCCCACAGGCGGATGGTTTAATCTGATATCATCGCCGCACATGTTCTTCGAGGTGTTGATGTATTTTTGCTTGGCGGAACTCTTTACGCCGACTGGCACGTGGAAACTGATCTTTCTATGGGTGGCCAGCAATCAGACAATCAATGCATTGCTCACACATCAATGGTACAAGGAGAACTTTAAGGACTATCCCAAAGGGAGACATGCCATCATTCCTTGGCTGCTGTAGGCTTTTTTACTTTAAGATTATTACACATATTTAAATTATGAGTCACAAGTCTTTAAATAATAATTTAGTAGTGGCATTTAATATTCAACGCGTTTTACTTTCACACACACCCATGCAGTAGTACTTGGTGCTTTTTAATATTTTGTTGTCAATTTGAACTATATATTAAACGTTATTAACGTTCCACTTGAACTTGATGGGGGCAAAGTGTTGGGCGACAGTCATTTCTACTTGAACAAGAAACTGCAAGACGAGAAACATATATATGTATATATAGAGCAATTATTTGAAACAAATGATATTTGGGCTGACTTACCTGTAAGGATAACCCTGCGCCTTGGAACGGAATACGGATAGTAAGAAGGAGAAGAATACGGTTAACAAGACCAAACCAGCAATGGCCATAATGCGATTACGACTATTCGGTTTCTGTGTGCCCGATTCAATAAGCAGAATCATGCCCAGTACAATCATAGCATCTGCAAAGAGTTAGGTAAAAATTAATTAACAATTGTCTTTATACACATGTATTGTTCATCTTACTCAAGAACATGACAATGTAGGTTTCCACAACAAGTTGTCCCTGTGAGGAGCCGTGAATGTAGGCGACGCCACCGTTTTGTGTTTTATGCACCAGCGGTGGGCCACGTATGTGATTCCACATCTGGCCGGAGATCATGGCAAAGCAGAAGAACACCGCCACTGCACCCCACAAATTTTTATTGTACAAGAACTCCAGATTATTACGACGAATATACAGAAAGCTGCCAACCAATGCGGCCAAAGTAATCATTGCTACGGTGCCTGAATAATTTGGTGGGCGAAAAACGCGTATTGTTGTGTCCGTGCGTTCGGCAACAAATTTAGCAATCGAATCGGCAGAGAAGCCAACGCGGTGTATATCCATGGTATCAGCACCCTTCGGCTTACCCTTGGCCGGGAAATGCATAAAAACGGGCGCCGTGTTAAGGCGCAGCAATTGGAATACATCGGAGCCCTCATCGAAATCGACGCTGGCAAAGAACAGTTTGTTGGAGTAGATGGGCGAGAAGCGATATGAGTTCGCCACAATCGTAAACTCATCGTGAGCATGCCGACAGATCTGGCATTGACGTGACGGCGCCAGCGCCGTTAGCATCACAATCATTGAATAGTTGCGCGGCGTATTTTTCACATATTCACGAAATTTGGCTCCATTGAAGCGCAAAAGTGGCTTCTTCATGTTCATCTCCACCAGGTTCTCCACTTTCTCCGACAGCGATAGACCCGTCTAAAAAAGATCATCATTATTGTTTATATTTGTTTTGCCGGCTTTTATTAAACCGGTAAATGCGGCCCTGTTAGTCAGAATCAGAATGACAGTGACGTGGCCAACAGGGCACGGAGCTGTACGGTTTACCTTTTGTTTAGCCTGTGCCGCGACGAGAATGAGGCAGCCTGCAAGGACAACAAGCGCGCACAGCAGCGTGTTGCGCAGCAGCGTCATTTTACAGCAATTTTTTCGATTGTTAAAAATTAGAATTATTCAACAAATAAAACTTTTTTGTAGCGGCGCTGCATGCAGCTGATTGTGAATGTATAATGACGTTGCCAGACTGCTGTTTTTCTTTTTCTTCGATTGTTGTCATTCATTAGTGAAGAAAATTTACAGCCTATCGGGCAGGTTTCATCTCAATCGCGTTGCCAAGACGCGTTGGTCGACGACTAATTTTTATTTGTCTTTATTTTGTTTTAACTTAAGACTTAGTTATTAAACGCATCATTTGTCATGAGCGATGTGCTGAAGAACTCACAGGAGCGTTCGCGTAAACGCAGGCTTTTGCTTGCTCAAACGGTGAGTGGGCGTCAATTGTGCGGCGTTTAAAAGTGTCTTTGTTCGAGCTATGTTTTTAATATTTTTCAGCTCGGTTTGTCCAGCGTTGATGAGCTTAAAAAAGTGCTGGGCAATGCAGACGATGGAAATAACTATGCTGGTATTGGTGGCAGCCGGCAGCTCAATGCCTCGGGACAGCGAGACGAGGAGGATGGAGGCAGCGCTTCCTCATCTAAGAAGACTCCAAACGAAATTATTTACAGAGACTCATCGACGTTCTTGAAGGGCACACAGTCTTCCAATCCGCACAACGATTACTGCCAACATTTTGTAGACACCGGCCAAAGGCCACAGAACTTTATACGCGATGTCGGTCTAGCCGACCGCTTTGAGGAGTATCCTAAGTTGCGAGAACTCATTAAGCTTAAGGATAAACTCATCCAGGACACAGCATCAGCGCCCATGTATCTGAAAGCCGATCTCAAAACGCTGGATGTTAAAACGCTGGGTGCCAAGTTTGATGTCATTCTCATTGAACCGCCTCTGGAGGAATATGCTCGAGCTGCACCCGCTGTGGCAACAGTAGGTGGCGCACCGCGAGTCTTCTGGAACTGGGACGAAATACTCAGTAAGTTGGATAGTTAATCAGTTAAATTTTATCGATGTTAATCTAGTGCTTGTGTGCAGATTTGGATATCGGCGAGATAGCCGCCCATCGTTCGTTTGTGTTTCTGTGGTGTGGCTCGTCGGAAGGCTTGGATCAGGGACGCAATTGTCTGAAGAAGTGGGGATTTCGAAGATGTGAAGACATCTGTTGGATACGCACCAATATTAATAAGCCGGGCCATTCCAAGCAGGCCATACCGAAGGCCGTTTTCCAGCGCACTAAAGAACATTGCCTGATGGGCATCAAGGGCACCGTACGCCGCTCCAGCGATGGCGATTTTATACACGCCAATGTTGATATTGATTTAATTATATCTGAGGAGGAGGAATTCGGCAGCTTTGAGAAGCCCATCGAAATCTTTCATATCATTGAGCACTTTTGCTTGGGACGTCGAAGGATGCATGTCTTTGGTCGCGATTCCAGCATCAGGCCGGGCTGGCTGACCGTCGGACCCGAGCTGACCAACTCCAACTTCAATGCCGAACTATATCAAACGTATTTCGCAGAGGCATCCGCCACCGGTTGCACCAGCCGCATTGAACTGCTGCGTCCAAAGAGTCCGCCACCCAATAGCAAAGTATTGCGTGGTCGTGGACGCGGTTTTCCACGTGGACGTGGCAGACCCAGATAGTAGTGTCTACTCCCTAATGCATGTCTTTCTAGTTTTTAAGTTCAAACAATTGTTCACTGGTTGTAGCACCCAAATATTCGATTAGTTCTCGAAACAGTTGTAAGGATTATTCAAAAACTTATTTTTGGAATTCTAATTATCGAGCGATCACTGTACTGTATTGATTAAGCGTCATGTGTATGTCATTGTGCTCCTAAAATTGCTATAATTAAAGCTTAAAATAAACAATTAATGCTGCAGACTAGGATGTTGGTTCAAATGTCGCATATATACGTCCAGCTCATCCTCATCGCTGGAGGTGCATCGCTCTGGGGCAGCAACATCTTCTTGTGCCCTAGCATCATCATCATCATTGTCACTTGACTCAAAGTATGCATCCTCTTCATCACGTTCGATTTGCTTCAGGTCATCCAGTTGGGCGTTGTCATCGACAGCTGAGTAATCGAAATCCTTGTCCTGGCCGCTGAGAAAACGCTCTTTCATCAATCCCATGAACTCATTACGCAACAGTTCCCGTTCAGCAGGATTATAATACTCGGCTGTGGTTATCTTGCTGATGGGTGCTCCTATCTTTCGGCTTGTGGAGCAGGCCACCGGCTCATCATCATCGAAGCCACCCCATTGCTTGCGACATGCGTCGGGCACTTCACAATCTGTGTTTGGTGGCGCTTCCTGCTCTTCAGTGTTCGTGTCGACTTGCTGTAGCAGTTCATCTCGCTGCTTTTGCTCCAGCGTATGCATTAATATACCCGAGAAGCTTGTATTCCTTACATCATAGCTGTCTCGTTGCTTCTTTTCCTGCTCGGTCAAGTATTGTCCAACGAGCTCCTGGTATAGTTCCGGTGCTCGCTGCATCATTTCGTGCTCGCTAAAATATTCACCCTTTTGCAGCAGCTGCTCCATGGCATGATAACGTCGATTCTTGACGCACACAGAACGTGTGTGTAACTTGCGCTTGAAATCTTCCAGCAGTAGTCGAATGTCATCTAGATTCTCGTCGGGCTTGATAGGCTCCTGTACGGCCAGGGATTGTAGTTCACTTATTTGTTGCTCGTCGAGATGGCTCCCAAAACGTATTAAGAAGTTCTCTCGATTTTTGTGAAACGCTTCCTGCACAATTCGTTGCTTTTCCAGCAAGTTGAGTTCGGGATCATCAATTTGTTGCGACTTGAAGACAATTTTGCTGTTTTCTGCTAGTGCCTTGAAAATATCAACGAGTTGAGTTGGTAATTCGGCTGCTTGCGAGCTGTTCTCGCTGTCTGCGATTTCCGTTTGTGTCATCTTAGCAAATTAAATACGTTTGTAAACAAATGCTTCTTCTTTGTTGAAAACACAGTCACAGGGAATGTGAATCCCTTAAAAACATATCGATAACCAGCTATGCGATACATTTGCCATGCATTGTTTTGTGTGTGTGCGTTTTAGAGCTTGCGTCAGCTGTTTTAAGATTTTTAGTTTTAAACAAGAGCGGTGGCTGCTAATCAGTATTGCGCATTCGGCATAATAAAGGCTTCGCACGAAAAGTATTTATCACTACTTGCGACTGCACCCGCGACTTTCTACCGTGGTGATATCGCAAACGATGACTAACAAACAAATTGTCGTGAAAAAACGAAAAAGTCCAATTCTTGCATTCGTGTGCCAACGCTAAAAACTGAAAGGCAAGAAATCATGTCAGACATTGATTGGAATTTCACATGGAACTGGACACAATTCTGTCCAACGGGCCTTAAGCCATTTGCCAACGACACCAACGATCTGTTGCCCTGCTTCCAAAAGACTCTGCTTCAGCTGCCCGTCTACACAATCTTTGCAATAGTTTCCGCCTACAATTTTGGGGATCATAGTCAACAAGTAACTCGCAATGCGCTACAATTGCAATTGTTGTCATTGCGTACCGTCTTTAGTATTATACTGGCAATATTGCCCGTATCCAAAATATTTGTATTCCATCGTGCGGGCATCGATTTACACGCTGTCGATGTACTTGTCGTCTGCGCCGAGTGCCTTATGTGGGTAGTTCATTGTGGTAAGTGGTTTTTTGAAAATTAAATATACACATATGCATATATACATGTGTATGTACATGGGCATCATTTCAACAATCAGATATACGCAAACGTTGCTTGATTGATGACATAAAGAGATTAAGGAATATTCGTTTTTCTGTTATATTAATGTATTATTTTTAGGATACCTTCTAACGGCTCGTCACTATGGAACGCTAAGCCATCGAGGTGGCTTGTTTATCAATGTCTTGTGGTTGACGGTGGTGGTGCTGGATGGAGTTTGGTTGCGTACGAGTCGCCACTTTGAGTGGTGGCCCTGGAGTCTTGCAACATTGCTGTGTGATCTTTGCTATGGAGCCACGCTGATACCAAAAGGAAATGCCATATTGTCTTCCACAACGGCTGTAGATCGAGAGCGGGAACAGGAGTCACTGCTTTCAAATCGTTATACCTACTTTCACTTTGAGCTCAATGAAGCGCTTCTTGGCCATGCCCAAGACGAAGCAAATTGGGCGTCACGTTTCCTCTTCCACTGGGTGCAGCCGTTGATCAGCAAAGGTGTTGCAGGCAAATTGCGACGCATTGAGGATCTGTTTGATTTGCCCGATGCACTGAACATAACAAGATTAAGCGAGCGACTGCATCTGGCTTTGTCGCAAACGCAAAGTTTATTTCGTGCACTGCACAAATGCTTCGGATTGGAGTTTTATTTGATTGGACTGTTGCGTCTGGTGGCGGATATAAGCAGCTTTGCAGGTCCTCTTCTGCTTGGTGGACTGCTGCAGCAGGATACTGGAAAGGACAATACACAGGCTAACCGTGCCTATTATTATGCTCTCGGTTTATTTGGCAGCACTTTGCTGTCGGCCTTGTGTGGCTGCCATTTCGATTGGCGCATGGCAATGGTTAGCATGAAGATGCGCGCTGGCGTCGTCAATAGCATATATCGAAAGGCTTTGGAAGCGCGCGGTGTGCGTGAATCTCGACCGGATATGTTAAACTTGATGTCCACGGATGCGGATCGGATTGTCAACTCATGCATAAGCTTTCATTTCTTCTGGAGCATACCCTTCAAATTGTTTACCACATTGTATCTGCTTTATCTGCAGCTGGGCGCAGCGTTTTTGGCTGGCGTTGTCTTTGCTGCACTACTGATACCCATTAATCGCTGGCTGGCCAAGCGTATTGGCATCTATTCCACGGGCTTGATGACTGCAAAGGATGCTCGTTTGTCTGCCACTACGGAGACAATGCAGGGCGCCAAACAGATCAAAACCAATGCCTGGGAATCCATATTCATTACTAAAATCCGTCAGTTGCGTCAAGTGGAACTGAAGTTTCTGTCAAGGCGCAAGTACTTGGATGCCTTGTGTGTTTATTTCTGGGCAACAACACCAGTCCTAATGTGCCTGCTCACCTTTGGCATGTCAGTGCTTTTGGGCAATCCGTTGATCGCCTCAACGACATACACGAGTGTTGCATTGCTTTATATGCTCATTGGACCGCTGAATGCTTTCCCGTGGGTTCTCAATGGACTTATCGAGGCGTGGGTTTCACTGCGCCGAGTTCAACAGATGATGGATGTGCCTAATTTGGATTATTCCAGCTACTACAATCCCATTATGCGCTCAACGGCTACCACAGCCGAAGCCACACCCAGTGTGTTGCAGATGAAGTCAGCACATTTTATACACGATTCGGAAAACAAGGGAAGCGACAGTAGCATCACAACAACAACAACGACTGCATCGCAGTTCCGTTTGAGTGACATCAATGTGGACTTTAAGGCCGGACAACTGATCTGTATTGAAGGACCTGTTGGTGGGGGCAAAAGCACCTTTCTCACTGCAATCATTGCTGGGCTGCAGTGTCTCGATGGCGAGGTGTGTGTCCAAGAGCTAACCACAGGCTTTGGTTATGTGCCACAATCCCCATGGCTGCAACGTGCCACTATTCGTGACAACATCGTCTGGGGCAGCCACTTTGATGAGCAATGGTACAAATCAGTGCTCCATGCTTGTGCTCTCAACGATGACATACGCAGCCTTGGTGGCGATCTTATTGGTGTTGGCGAAAATGGACGCACTCTTTCCGGCGGACAGCGTGCACGTGTTGCTTTGGCTCGTGCCGTCTACCAAGATAAAAAGGGTGAGTAAACATATTAGATCATCATCAATGACTAGTATTCATTTCTTTGTCTAAACTTTCTTAGTATACCTGTTGGATGATGTGCTCTCTGCACTGGATGCACACGTTTCCAAGCACATTATTCGCCATTGTTTGCTCGGCCTGCTAAAACAGAAGACTCGGATTGTGGTAACAAGAAGTACGCAACTCTTCTTCCATGCCAATCAGATATTGCATTTAAAGGATGGCCAATTGCGGCCCAGCGATTACATGACCGAGAGCATTGATCTGAGTGAGGACGAGGAGAATGAGCAGATGCCAAGTGAAGCGCAAGCATTGCTGCGTCGCTGCTCCGTCGAGCTGTCCAACAATGCGCCAACCGATGGTGAGGATAAACGTAGTGTTGATAGTCTTTTGCTGGAGGAGTCACGTGAATTTGGACATCTGTCGGGCAATGTGTTTGCCTGCTATTGGCGTGCTGTGAGTGCTCCGCTTGCTTTCACAGTGCTGTTGTTTGTGATCCTCATGCAGCTGACGCGCAATCTGAGCGATGCCTGGTTGGCTCACTGGGTGACCGAAACGACTCTCGATATCCATACAAATGATACGTCGCTACAGCATCAGCTCATTCGAAATGGTCTTGCTGGGAATGAGTCGGATGCTCATACAATCGGTTTCTATTTGGGCATCTTTGCTGGAATTGCAGTAACCAATTCTCTGGTGACTCTCGCGCGTGCCTTTCTCTTTGCCTACGCAGGCATTAAAGCGGCCATCTTTATGCATGAGCAGCTCCTCAAGCGAGTTATGTTTGTAAGTTAAAAATCACTTAGTATAACTTGTGGACAATTATTTTGAATCGTTTCCTTTGCAGGCCAAGTTCAATTTCTTTGATGTAACCTCAGTTGGTCGCATTCTAAATCGCTTCTCCTCGGATACAAACACAGTGGATGATTCGTTGCCGTTCATACTCAATATATTGCTGGCCCAACTGGCCGGTTTGGTGGGCGCACTGTGTGTCAGCCTGTATGCCATGCCTTGGCTGGTGTTGGTCATTGTTCCAATGGTGCCGATATATTTGAATCTGCAGCAACGCTATCGTCATGCTTCGCGGGATATAAAACGCTTATCGAGCAATGCAATGTCGCCACTTTATACGCACTTCACGGAAACCCTGCAGGGATTGTCGACAATCCGTAGTATGCGCGCAAGTGCACGGTTTCAGCGCGACTTTCAAGGCAAACTGGAGGAGAGCACGAAGGCACAGTTGTCGGCATCAGCGGCCCAACAATGGCTATCGTTGCGTCTACAGTTACTTGGCTCCTTGCTGGTGGGTGGCGCTGGTTTGTTGGCAGCCATAACTGCATCGCATACGACCAATCCTGGACTCGTGGGTCTCTGTATCTCGTATGCCTTGTCCATAACCGGTCAGCTAGGTGATCTTTTGCATGCTGTGGCTGAGACCGAACAAGAACTGGTCGCAGTGGAGCGTGTGGATCAGTATCTACAGTTGGAGCCCGAACAGAATGCCGAGGGCAGTGCAGATCCACCCTTTGGCTGGCCCACACAGGGTGTGCTCAGTTTTAAGAACGTTCAACTTAGCTATCGGGAACATTTGCCGCCAGCATTGCGAGACATTAGTTTTGAAACGGAAGCATTTGAGCGCATTGCCATCGTTGGACGCACTGGAGCCGGCAAGAGCTCCGTGCTGGCTGCCTTATTGCGTGTTGCACCCTTATCCCATGGCGATATCTATCTCGATCAGATGAATTTAAAGACTTTGCAGCTAAATCTGTTGCGCGAGCGCATTGGCGTCATTACCCAGGAGCCTTTTCTCTTTGAGGGTGTGTATTTTATTCGATTTAATTGATGAGAAATACTCTTGTTACACATCTCGTTTTGCTTTTCCAGGCACTGTGCGTGAAAATCTGGATCCTAATCACCGGTTCTATGACTCTGAGATTTGGCATGCCATCAAGAATTCAGCGGCAGCAACACACCTAGTGCAGCAACTTGGTGGTCTTGATGGGCGTATCGAGCGCGCTGGCAACAATTTGTCGGCCGGACAGCGGCAGTTGCTGTGCTTGGCCCGGGCGCTGCTCAAGAATGCAAAAGTTGTTTGCATTGACGAGGGCACCTCCTCACTGGACGATGAGTCGGATCTGTGTATGCAACAGGCACTGCGGAATGCCTTCAAAAGTTGCACGCTAATTTTCATTGCACATCGTCTGCGCGGTTTGCAGGCCATGGATCGCATAATTGTGCTGGAAGATGGCAGGATTTGCGAGCAGGGCAAGCCACAAGATTTGGCTAACGATGGCGGCTCACTATTCCACGGCATGCTGATGGCGCAGGATATCAGTGTGGAGGAATTTGCTAGAATTAATTAGATTATGTATTTGATTAATTGTGTTCCCATTTCGGCCTACTAATTTATTTTAAAGTTTTTTCATTCTTTTTATCCTAGATGATAGTTTTTATGTTTATGTATAAACCAAATACACAATTTTATATATTTAACAGATCACATACAAAATTTAATTTGCTTTACTGTTTTGTTTTGGTTCACATATTTGTGTATCTCAATTATGTTAATAGTATTATTATTCACTTGAGATATGTATGACGCAGCATACGCAAGCACTTTTTCCAATATCTCAAGAAATTTGTTTTCATTTACAAACATATATGTGACTGTGATTTCCACTTTAAGAGTGTGATATGGTTGGTTTTTTTTTTAATGAAACTCTCATTAAAAAGTTGTGATCGAAATATATCAAAATCGTTAAGAAATGGAAACAAACTAAATTGATTATAATATTCACAAGATTAAAGCTGTGATTTAAAGGCACTGGACTTTGATTAGTGTTGTATTGTCGATAAGCAAGTTAATGATAGGACTTGTGTGTGTGTGTATGTTGGGTTGTTCAAACTTTTAGTAAATGAACATAAAATTAATTAACATTTATGTGTTGCTGAAAAGCTTCTCGCCAGGCTTTCCAGTAATGTGCTGATAGAGATGGTGATGAAAGGGCGGCTTTGCCAGCATGCAAATGATAGAGCGTTCATAGAGAGCTGTATAAAGACCCAAATCCAAGTTGGAATGAACCTGTCAAAAGCAAAAAACCTATATGAGCAATGAATCAACATATAAGCACCTTTGCAGTAATATTAAAAACGCAAAGGCATAAAATATTAATATTACTAGGATGTGTTATGTACAATAAATAAAGTGGGGAATGTAATTAGTTGGTGCCGGTTAAACTTATTAGTTGTGTGTTTAACATTGAGTATATGAGATTAGTGCCCGATGTGACCAGTGATTAGAGTACATTAGTCCATTTAATGGCAAACTCATACTAATACCTTGCAATTCAAACGCAATCCGCCAGCTAAAAAGGCAGCAAAAGATTATGCACAATAATTGTATACACAGTTATCGTTTTGTGTATTGGTGTAGATTTGGTGTCTTTGAAGTTGATCATGTTGTTGTTTTAGTACCTCTAGATCTTTGCTTATCACGTATACGATGCGCCTTAAATCGTGTATAGCCTGATTAATATGCCCATAGGTAGCGCTCTCACACTTCAGGACAATGGTACGCACATCAATAAAATCCGACTGACAACGATCATAGAATTCCCGATACTGTAATAAAACTGAGTCAATAAAGCTGGAGTTTTGAAACTATCTATCTACTTATGTAACTTACATAGTTGCGGGTAAACTGCTTGTTAAAGAATTTATCGATAGTCGTCAGTTGACGAATGTGTCCGCTCAGCTTGTACAACAAGGGGCCCATGTCACAAGGGTTATTGGGCATGATAGGATTTTGCCGCTGAACTGCATTAATTCCGTTGTCTAGGTGCTTAGGTCCGATTATGTTTCGAATGTTGTTGCTATTTGAGGCGATATTGGGCACTAAAGCTGCTACCGGTTGTTGCGATGGTGGCGTTGATGACAGCTCCGTTGGATTCTCATCCTTTTTGAGGGGAGTATAGGTGCCAGTTTTAAGATATGTCCCATTTGCATTTACACAACGTTGTGCCTCTTCCGAATCCTTAACCATGGTATATATATACTTCATATCGTTGCTACCATGCGGCATACCATCGGCTCTTGGCGATGGATACTCCTGTTGCCCACTCTTCTGGCCCGTCTTATATGGTGTGCTGTAGGCGCTAGGGCCACGTGGAGAGGTATCTGCGGCATTATGAGTTGGATTACTGGAATTGGTATCGCTGCTATTCTCATTGCTGCTCCACATATTTTCATTGTTGTTTGAGAAACTGTTCTTTTGCTTCTGCAGCAATATGTCAAGGTTGGTAAATGCCATTATGATATAATATATCAAATTCAAGGTGCTCATCTGCCACAAATCGAAGGCAGTCATAAAGCCAATCGGCAACTCATCCTTGATTTTATTCAGAGCAGCTGGCGTATTGTAAATATAGCCCTTGAGTATTATCCAACAGTGTACGATACGTGTGAACACAAAGATGAAATCCTTGACGGCCCAAGCAATGCCCTGCGAATTTATGTTTGGCAACACACTATTCGGACGCACCAGATCCTGTTTGAGCCGGCCGCACAAGGTGTCCACCTTCTTGAAGCAAGGACGCTGATGGTTTAAAATAGCCACGCGTTCGGCAATATCGCTGCCCATCAACGCAACGTGTGTAAAATCTCTAAGTCGCTCCTCAGGCAGTACCAGCTCCGAATTAAGACGCCCGTTCTGTTGAACTGCAGGAATTTTGCCACTGTCAAACATTTGGGCATTGTACACGCCCTTGTTGCTATTAAAAGTAATTATAGTTATTTGATTATTAATTGAATATTTAAAGCATTTTCTTTTAGTTTACCTGGCGTCGGTATTTGTCGCCTGATGCTTCTTTTCGACAACAAAATCAGTTTGAGTAGCTGCTTCACAGCTGCGCTTAACAATCGCATACGTCTGTGTGGAATTATCCTTCTTTAGTTGAGGACGTTGTTGCGGTTGCTGTTGGTAGTGATATTGTTGTTGTTGCTGGTACTGTTGCTGGTGCTGAATCGGTCCATAATAGCCACCATGCATGCTGGCTTGTTGCACAAATGCTTGGCCATCGCCAATCATTGAGGCTACAAAAAAGATAAGCAAAAAATAGTGCTCGAGAGTGCTACCGACTTAATAAAAGAGCTACTCTGTACACATTTTTTTCAACTTATAGCCAAAAGGTGAGCAATAATATCTAACAGCAGATTGGACAGTTGGCGATTTTGAAAAATGTTAACACAAGTCTAGAAATTCTGCAAAGCACCATGACATTAACACTATTATTCGATATTTTGAATATTTTTGGTTCATCTATTTGGTTCAGATGCAACAAAGGTATATATGTACATACATATGTATATGTACATACACTATATATATATAAATTTATATGTGTGTACATATTTATGTATGTTTGTTAGTTTTTGTACGCACCACCAGTTTTCAAAATGGCAGACATTACCGTTACATGAATTGAAAAAAATGCGTCAGCTTGAAATGAAACGCACACTTGCGCAAATATGAACATATTTACAGGGGAAAAAAAGTAAAATCACTGCGATAACTTACCCGAGCTGGCTGCATAATACTGAACATTATCCCTGTTGGGCATTAACGGATAACGTTGCATGCATGCACGTGGCGAACGTGATGCTACTGGAATCTGGCTACCAAAACACGGTGCGCTTGGAAATGTGGGGCGAACCTGCACCGGCGGCATGCACATTGAAAATGAGCTTTGCGACACATGCGACTCCTGCACAATGTACGCCGTTTGCGAGCGATCCATGTAAGTGCTCTGCTGGTACAATAATTGCTGGCGAGCCTCAAGCGCGAGCAGTGGCACACGGTACACGGGTGAATGGTTGTTCATAATTTAAAACACTCGGTAGAAAACGAAAAAAAAAAAAATAATAAACCAAACCGAAATGAACGAAAAAGCGACACTGAAAAAATGCTATAAAGAAAAAATTACTTTGTAGGTTAACTTTTTGTCGGCTTTTTTCATTAAAAATTTCTTTTAACTGTATATTAGCTGCGTGCTCATATAGTGCAGTTTGCAACAGATAATGATTTGCAGTTTTTAGAAATAAAAGTTTTAGCACTGCTTAAAGTAGACTTGCTTACCTGAAAGTCGAACCGAAAATGGGACTTAAAACGAGAAACAGCAAATCAAAAGGGCAGAAAGCGAATGCGCAACGTACATATTTCCAGAGATGTGTACTAAGGACGATTAAGCATCTGTCATCGATAGGATAAATAGGGTATTTTGGTATTTCGTGTAAAACTGTTATTCAAAAAATTTGTGTAATATTCTTAAAATTAATATGATTTTAAATTCAAAACGGATGTAAAAATCAGATTGAATTTCAATCTAAACTTTTCACTGCATATATCAGATTAAAAACTATCGGCGTGATACATGCTTTACAAAAATGCGTTAACGGCGTTCGCCCATTTAAAGCTATAATTTTGTTGCTCAACACTAATAGCAGAGACACCAAGCCGATAGACATGTTATTGTGCTCCCCCATATTTCGATAGTTATTTGCAGACTATTGTGAATGATTCGAATCGTTGCTATTATGACCATTAAAAAAAGAAGAAGCACATGCACAAAAAACACATATATAAATAAAAGTAATCAAAATGACAGAAGAAGCGAATTTTACCGACCAAATCGTTAACAATAGCAATAAAACAAATGTGCGCTGTCAGTTTTGCAATAGTTTAATGCTAAAAGCAAAGGACGGCACCTACTGTGAGCACGAAGTAAGTAATTTGACAATGACTAAACTTTTTGTAACGCCAGTCAACTTATTTTAGGTAGATGTGCCGCTAATGGTACAAAAAAAAGATAGTCAAGCCGATGCGTTTACTACAGAAACGCTACGTAATTTTTGGCTGGTCGCCGATATGATGACATTCGAGAACATCGGTTTCTCCCACACCGTCGATGGACGCAAGTTTCTTGTCTGCGCCGACTGCGAACGTGGTCCGGTTGGTTACCACGAGTTGGCCAGCAAGCGCTGTTACCTCGCTTTAAAGCGTGTGGTGCACTCCGATGCCTAAAGGGAGTAGAGAAACAATCCGGGTCAAATAAAGACATGCACTGCCCACCACCGGCGCTAGTCGGTTAGCGTTTATAATAATTGTACTTTGCAAATGGAATAGTTTTCTATGCCAAAAAAAAAAGCGTAGCAAGTACAGTGTTCGTTTGCAGAGCTAGACCGATATGTATTTAGTTTTATATAGTTTTTTTGTGTTACTCATAAAGCTGATATTCTAAGCAAGAAAATGTAAATCTTTGATTGACTTGTCGATCGAGCGACCACTGTATTTTGTCTAATCTTTCAAGTGTAATTCCAATGCTAGCTCATAATTTAAAAGTTATGAATCGTATTTTTATAGTTTTTTTTTAAATAATATTTATTGTTTCTTCGATCAAACATTTTAAAATTGTATTGCATTCAAGAGGATGATTCTTAACTTAAGACTTGTCACTATATAAATTTGATGTCTTACAATTTGAACTAAAAATAATGTACTTTGTGGGGCTTGAATTCTACAACGTTATTGGTTTTGTTTTTTTTTTCGTGTTTTCTACAGCTTATGGCTTTTTCGCACGCTTCAGATTCCGAGCGCTTCTCTGCGCGTAAAGTTGATAGTTGGTTTCATATTCAAAACGTTTTTTTCTTTTGTAATTATTTTTTTTTTTTGGCAGTTGGTTACAACGAGTGTGCTTTGATTTTTCGAGTGCAGCAATTTTTTGGGGCGTGTTTATTGCTTGGCCTCGGGCGATGTCCTTCAAGCGTGTTTAACTTAATTTAGAAGTTTTTTCTCATTTTATTAGGGAGTGTAGGTAATTTTACTTGATGACATTTATTTTATTTTCTTTGTTATATCATATTAGACTAAGGAATCGTTTTACTATTTATTTTTGGAATTGTTAAGCACTTTTGCTGATTTTTAAGCTGCCCTTAATATATTTTGGTTAAAAAAAAGATTTGTTTTGATAATAAAATTAAAAATTTGAAACTCAAACCAAATGTGTTAATATTCATTATTTTTTGTATGTACCACTAAGTTTCTTGTTTATTTTATTTTTTGGTTTTTATATTTCTTACCCTTAGTTACAACTTTTTTTTTAAATTTGTTTTATCAATAAATTTTTTATAGTGGGGCTTGAATACTTTTTTTTTTAACTGCGGTAGGCTTTTATATAATACTTTTATGTTATTCATATGATTTTATTGGCCAATTGTTTGATAGACTCACATTTATGTATTTTTATATACAATCAAAGATTTGTATATGTTTTTGGTTTGTTTATATAAAGCTTTTGACATTTAGATTCTGTAGAAAAACAGAACTGCAAGAGAGAAAAGTAATGAAATGATTTTT
The DNA here is from genome assembly GCA_030179655.1 of Scaptomyza flava. Taxonomy (NCBI): domain Eukaryota; kingdom Metazoa; phylum Arthropoda; class Insecta; order Diptera; family Drosophilidae; genus Scaptomyza; species Scaptomyza flava. The sequence goes on along the minus strand of JARNME010000029.1, from coordinate 6,636,103 downwards.
TAAATATTTTTTTTATATATTATTCTTACCAGAGACTGACTGTAGCAGCTGAATTGTGCTGAAAGTTTTTGTTGTGGGAATAAATCAGCTGATAGCTTAACAGAAAATAAAATATGTAGATCTGTGTTGCACCAAAAAAACAATTATACTAGTAAATTAAAATGAAGAAAACAACTAAAGCATCGCACCATTTGGTGTTTTTTATGGTTTTGTTGATTTTTTTTGTTTGGCTTAACGCTGAAGCCATTTAAAGGCGCCCAGAATAAGACCAACTGTAGCCAGCAGACCCAAGGTCGAGATGCCACTTAAAGCGGCAGCCCCATTGCAATTGTCTGTAGCACAGGAGCAGACCACCTGTCGGCCACCAAAGCCGGCGCGCTGATAACAATAATTGGTCGATGTTTGATTCTGGAAACCGCAGGTGCGTATAACACGGCTGTCTGGCGGCACTGTTAGTGATACAAAACCATGAAATGTTTTCCTTCGGAAATTATTATTGAAATTCTACACTCACGGCCATTCACTGAGAACTCAATAATCTGTGTGATCTTGCGACAATAGGTGGGCAATCCTTTGCCACGCGTTGAGTACTCCTCCTGGCAGTCCTTGAGCAAATTATCTGGCGGTATGTCCAGCGCACAGTTGGCATCTTTATGACTGTTGCACACAAAACACTTGATGGCAACGCCTGCATAAATATCACAAAAATAAATAGTAATTTGCATTAGCATTAGTTTCCTGTCTAATCTGGCACTTAATTGACCACAAAAGAGCTGTGGTCAATTAAGAATGTTTACCATTTACATATCGTCGTCGCATACGCTTAACCTTAATTGTTAGACAACAATCAGAATGAAGGCAAAGTGTAAACAAATATTATAACGCTGCATAAAGCTTAAAGATTTAGATTGAGACGCTGACTTAGAGCTAAATTGAATTTAAGGTCGTGCGCGACACGAGATTCGCATTATTTCATTTCATGCATAATTTTTATAGGATTGTAGTTCAAAGATAAAAACTCATAATGTAATTGCTTTGGAAATAAGAATTTATTCTTCAACTATAATAAGTCTAAGAATATATAGTTTTTTTGCTCTGAATATTGAAATTTTCCTTGAGTTATGGATTATGCAATTGAAATGCGCTAAAAATCACACATTGCATTTAGACACAATCGGCCCATGAAAGAAGCGACGCCTCCATTAGTGTCTGGCTGTTAAGCCTCTTGAGATTGCCAGCCGCTAATTAGAACCAATCTCCTATGTCATAGCTTCAGCTACATCATCATCAGCTTTTATCTTTGTGTTAATGGACGGCAAATAACTCGTTGCTCGATTTTTCGCCACCATCCGCCCACCATTCCAGCCATTAAGCCACCAAAGTGGGTTACATAAGTCAGACAAAAGTGCTACCGGCATTGTTTCTTTTTTGGAGTACCCCGAGCCAAACAATGGAGTAAAATCCCCATCCCCATCCCCTAAATACTGCATTAACCAACGTCTTAGATGCAGAGCAATGACTTTAGGTATTTTTTTTTTTTATGGATTATTCCTTAACTTTGATACAAATATAAGAAATTGTATCACTAATACGTTAAGTTTGATTTAAAAACAATAATTTTCTTTTTTTTATTGATTATTTACTGAACCAGCTACGTGTTTTATACATATTAAAAACTTGATTCCAGTCAATTAAAATAAATATGGAATGAAGAACAATAGATTTAACAGCGTCATACAATTCTATCTAATATATAAAGCTTTAAACTGTATTGATTGCTTTGTTTATTGATAGTCATATAATTGGTAGACTTTTGAATATTTTGTCAGGTTATAACCGTTTTCGAAATATATTTTTGTTGCAATTGGACCCATGCATGCTCACCGAGTGAAAGGAGGGCATATATACAAATAGTGCAAAAGTGCGCATGTCCTACATTCCCATACACCCATATATACGCACACACACACACACACACCCATAAGCACAACTCATCCAGTTAAGAGGCAGGAAAAGAAGGAAAAGAGAACAATGAAAACGACTCGAGATGCGCTTAGTTAGATTTCGCACATTTTTAAGTATTATACGGCAAGCGTAAAATGGGATAATACGCAAAGAATAATTAAGATATAAGCTTAAAGTTGATAATAGAGCTTCAACGAGCTGAGAAAAGTATATGGGAACATTTTACAAACTTTAGAGAAGCTTGCCTGACCATATAGTATAAATATTTTTAGAGTTTTTGAAATGCAAGCCGCTCAAAAAAGGATATTTAAAAATGACAATGATAAATAGATTGCATAGGAATTTTGTAAATTATATTATAAAGTCAATTTTTAAGTATAAGAACACGCCTATCCTGAACTCAAAAATTTGTTGGGGCACTTTGCCAGCTGGGTTAACTCCCAATGGCATATCTAGCCATATCTGGACAAAAAGGCGCCATTGCAGCCGGCTCTGAAGAATGGCGTCAAATTGACTCGCTCTCTTTCGCTCTTCAAGCTGTACACGCCCTTCTCTTCATTCCTTTCTCCATCCCACCCAATGTCCCGCTCTACAGCTGTGACTTCCACTCTGCATTTGCTCCTCGGCGTTCCATCGTACGCATTACGTAATCGTAATCACACTGGCAGATTTAAGTTTTTTTTTTTTTGTTTGTTAAGCTTGAGCAATTGGAAAGAAAGGGTTGGGGGACGGGGGAGCAACAATGTGCCTGTGTGTGGGGATTTTTTTGTTTTTGTCATTTGCTTTGATTTACCTTGCTGCACGGCAATTGCCAAAATTAGCGCGCTAATCACATAGATGTACTGCATTTTACTTAAATTGAATAATATGATTTTACTCAACACTTCTTTTTGTTTTGAAATATGTATTCTATTCTAGCAAATAAGTGCTTGGTATTTAGTTTGTTTTTTTTTTTATTTCGGTATGCAGCGCACTTGAACAACCGTTTTTGGAAATTTATTATCTATTTTGTGTTTTTTTTTTGTCGTTTTCCCTTTTTTGGTTCTATTTTTTTGCAAGCAAAAACGGTGCACGGCGGACAGAAATGTGACCGAGGAACGTCACAGCGACAACAAGCGACAACTGGAACTGAAACTGAAGACGCAGCTTGCACGACAAATGTGCCACGTATAAGCTGAATGAGCATATGATGAGCAGCCACTCACTCGGTCAAATCACACATTTGTTTCCCAGCCACCAAGCAATTCAGCGTTAAATGCCCATCCGACAAGCTTTCATCTCGAAGCTTTTGTGAGAGAGAATAATGGTTTGGCTTTAGGAGTCCTTGCGCTCTCGCCAGGAGATGTCAGAGAGGGTTGTCAGAAAGTTTCGTTAGGTTTCCGCAAAACCTCAGAACTTTCCTTTGTTTGTTTCAGGAATAAAACTAAGATCATCTTTGTTTGGTTCAAATACTGATTTTCATACGATTATGCGCATAACTTTTTCTGCGTGGAATTCACAAAACCAGAAGCTTAAAACCTTGTTTTGAAGACACCATCAAATCCGATCAATAAAGCTCTTAAAATAATTAAAATTACGTACGCATTACAATTCCCCCAGCGCCACTAAACCAGACAATTATCAATAAAATCATACGTAAAATTGCGGTTGGGTTGTGCTGCATGTCTAAGTAGTTTTGAGTATTCACTGGTGGCACACAAATCTGTCCAACATATTAATTAAGCTTAATCGTAAGTTTCCTTTTGCCTATCAACTCACCAAGTTGTCGAGTCGCTGCCCAATTGAGTTAAGCTAGTGTTATATATATGTATATATATATATATCTTGATATAAATTTCTTATTTTTTTTTTTGCGATTGTGCGTCGCTTTTGTGTCTCAATCAGCGTAAAATTTGCAGACCCCAGATCCAGTTTTGATTCTCAGTCTCACAATCTTATAACTTAATCTCAAGCATAGTGCCTTGCCCTTTTTGATGGTCATCTCTCTCGCTCGCACATCCATTCTGTATACAGATTTGTCTTCAATTGATGTCATTACCACTTTCATTTAGCGAGGCTTGTCTATAAATAGATCTGGCAACTCTAGGGTTAAAGTACGCACAAATTGTTTCAAATTGACGGATTAAGCATACAACGCGTTTGACAGCTTAAAGCATTCAGCTACCGCAGCTTTTAAGCTGCATTCACTAAAAGCTTTTCGAAGACACCTAAATACTGGTTCATTTGGGGAACTATAAGTTCCCATTATTATTCTAAATGAAGTCATCTATGCAAATGCTTAATGTTTTTTGTTCCATTTAAAGGGGGCCCCAATACAATGTTTTTTGCTTATTAATGTAAAGAATTACGTCTATGCCAAAGGCACAATTTATTGCTATTCATCAGAGGAGAAGGCTGGGGTAAAAGGGAGGCGTGTTCACAACCAGTAAATCAATTCAGCAAACCGGTTGTAACAAAACATTATTTGTTTATACACATAGAAAAAAAAAAAACTTTCAAACTATGTATCAGTATTCTGCATTAAAGTAAAATAATATTTATTTCGGGATCGAGGTTTGCTTTTTTCTAGAATGAAGAATCGTAAATAAATATTTATTTTTTTAAGTTATCATACGTGATTAAAGATTTCTTAGATATGTATAATTTTTCGATCAAGATTAACAATTTTGAGTTTTAAAATATTTTTCTCTCTGTGTCTGTATATTTTAATAAAAACAGTATGTATTTGTGTTTAATTACACTAACCAGAGTTAATTTCATAAAAGCACACACATATTTTTGTTATACTAATGAGCTTTTGTGTGTATGGGTATGGAGAAACTGATCAGATCAGCTGTTTGCATGCGATTCGAACTCATCTTAACGCTGAGAATTTTAAATTGATATTTTGTTTAAAAAAATTCATTGACCCAGGTGGATGTGTCTCAGTTCATCATAAGCTTAAAAGGAATTGCAAGAGAAAAAATTTGAAATAATAGAACACGACAAACATACGGAATTTTTGTAAGTAGAAATTTGGTAGAAAGGCACAAAAATACTTGAATTTAAAAAAAAAAAACACTCTTAACAAAATGTAGCGTAAGAGACTGACACTTAGATAGCTTTGCAATTTGATTATTCTTTCACTTCTTCATCTTCAAAAAAAAACCTTAATTCACCTTCTGGGTTAATGATTTTAATAGCGAGCTTAAGCGAGAAACCACTTAAAACCGGCTTAAGCCGACAACTGTAGCCACGAACCGGCAAATGTTGAGTATATATATTTCATTTAATTTTGCAGAAATTTTCGCTTAATATCTTTGAGCAAACAATGCAGTAATGCCTCAAGAAAAACATACATTCATATACACCGAGAAAAAATTATGTATTATGTAGTATTACTCTTTCGAAATAGGATAATCTCATTACAACAAATAATAATCACAAATATTAAATCAAGAAAGTAGTCAGACGAAGCTTAAGCTTAAGTTCCTAATCAATCGGACATCATTTTACATCATATGAACAAACACAGCATATATACATAAAAATTTCTCCATGTATTTTGTTGTTTGAGAAATCTTGCACAAAAGCGCTGATGCATGAATATTTTGTGCCTGAAAGCAAGTGAGAGCGTTGAGCACTTGAATGCAAAAACCGATTTCCACCTTCTGTATCAGAGCATGTATAAGCCCGAAAAGGCGAATACAACTACAAATATGAATATGAATTTGCGTCGAACTTCGCTTGATAAGCAGCCACCAAAAAGGTTTCACACTCATCATTCTTGTTGTGCACATTGAGCTGTTGGCCGAGTATAAGCGGAGAAGTAAATCTCGATTTAGCTAAGCTGGATGAAACCAAAGTGGTTGAGTTTTGGTAGCCATATACCAGTTTCAACTAAATTGTCCACTGATAACATAATTGTTTAGTTTTGCGTCTTCCTATCACCGGAACTCAAATCGTATTAAATACACACGGACATCGAACCACAACAACAACAACAACAACATATTAATTTAATAACATCATAAGCAAACGTGTTGTTCATTACTTTGAAAATAAAAAACAAATGCGTTTCGCACGTATAGAATGGATCTAATTTTGTTTAAAAAAAATACTCAATGCCCTTATAATAGGAATTAATGGGCATCAAACCATAATAACTGCTTTAAAGCGGCTTTTATTAATAAAAAGTGCTTAATTTTCAGTTACAACTTAACCAAAGCATGCAACGCGAATAAAGCGACACTGAAAAAAGTAAAATAAAATTAAACAAACATTTTGAAACAAATTTGCTGGGGTAGCCAGAAAACATGGAGAATAGGAGAAATATGATCTTTGATGTTTTCTATTCATAAGTTTTTCATATCTTAAACATAATATATTATCAATTTAGGAATGTTTTGATTCATTACACCGCTTCACACGCATCCCCACAGCAACGATCGAGTGGCGGAAGTTTCGATAGCTTCATTCGAGAACTGTCCTCTCTGATGCTGCTGCTGCTGTTCTTGACTACTCAATGCCATTCTCTCTTACACACACGCACACACACATACTCTCTATTCACGCACACACACAGACACGCTAATCTGAGCGTGATCAGCTGCTTCGCGAGCTCTCGTTTGCAGTTTTCCAAATCAATCTGTTTTGAAAAACTCAAAGCAAGTTTTCAGATTCATATTGACGGTGCGCTCGTCAAGTTGTCTTCCCAAGATCGTCTCTTTAAATTGAAAATAACTTAATATTTTTGTGAGTTTGAGTTACTAACACGTGATTAAGAAATAAATACAAACTGAATCATTAATACAATTCAATTTTGAGTGTGTGAAAAACGAACTGATTAAAAACAAAACACATTTCTTATGTTTTAATGGAAATTTTCAACAAAAAAAAATCTTGAAATGTTATCTTCTTAAACGTTCTTAAGTCAATAAAGTAATGCTAATTCATATGCCAAACACTGCTAATCATACTTGATAGATAGCATTATTTACATAACTAACTTTACCCTCTAACATTTGAAGAGATCGTGTTTAATGCTTGAATTAATAAATTGTTTTTTTTTTTTATCATATTTACATTATTAATTTATCAAAGAAAACGTTAAAAGCAGTAAATAATTTTTGCGAATCAAAATATCATTATTGACATTTGTAATTGACATATTAGCATGTAAAAATTGGATTTTTAAATGTAGGGTACTTGTGCGTCGAGCATTTAATGAATATTACATCGTGCTTATTTTTCACCTGATATTTTCTGTTTATTTTGTTCTTACATAAAATAATTAAAACATAAACCAATTGACTTTACCAATTCAAGATCCAACTGGAGACGGCTGTCTAAAGAAATCTACGGAATATATTAAACGCCTGATTCCTGTAATCAGATCAGAAGAATCCATTGGAGAAAGCACACAGACTTGAAATAAAACCACAGAAAATGTCAACAACGTTCGCCTACATCTTGCTAATCGCTTTTATTACAAATTCCTTATCAGGTAAATACTTTAAAAAAAATTGTGTAACGCATGCACAGAAAAAAACGAGGGCTTAAAAATGAGAACACATTGGATATTGAAGTTAGGTTGCCATCTGCTTACCAAAAAAATAGTCGAAGTCAAAGTCGATATTAAATTCGATATTAATCCCAGCTTGAGACTCTACTTATTTCACTTAGTTTTTCTCCGTGTATACGAAGCATGTGTCATGTCTATGACAGAGCTGCTGGACTAAGTAAATTAGCGTTGGCGTACTTATTTTTTTCATTTAATTATAGTGCAATCAGAATAAGCCAATTGTTTTAGATGACAAAAAAAAAAAACTCGATATATCTAGTTTTCATCTCGGAAACTTAAAATGTCTTTATTCGAACGCGCTGTTGTGTATCGTAATGGGGTTGTTGCTATTTAGTCAAGTGAACAAATCATTTTAACCAAACTAAAGAGCCAAAAAACAATATCTATACACAAATTAATTTGATTGGCAGGCGCTATCAAACAATGCTAAAGTAATGAGATTGAAAATAAGTTTAAAAACAAAAGCAAACATACACACACGACTTCCAGATACTTTGTTTCTGCAACTGTAGTCACAAGTTGACATTTAAAAATTTAAATATAAGTTTTATAATTTGCATATAACATTTGCGGTCATAATGAACTTGAACTTGTAGCTTAATGTTTGTGCGCTAATCAAAACGCAAATGTCTCGCATTACAAAAGGTTGTAATGAAATAAGAAAAAATGTATATAAGGTATATAGTATAAGCAATATGTGCATATACATTAAGATATAAAAATGTGCAATTGCTTATCTTATTAACGCCTTTCATCTCCCAACTTACATACTTACATATTACAATGTGTGGGAGATTTTACATTGAAGTTCTCAAGTGGCTCTCTTTAAAGAACGATATGAAGCACAACAAGCATATTATATGCAAAAATTGTGACTTCAATTGAGGGTCATTAAGTAACTGCACAGACATGCAAAGTAAAGAAAATAACAAAACGTATGCCACTCTATTCAAGTCAGTTATACCCTTCTTATACACAGTGAAAAAATATGTGAAGATGTCGTAATGCGCACTTTTCATAAGTTTATAACAGGTTTTAAGCACACCTGTTAGTCTGTTATTTTTGAAAGCCGGTACAGTCGAACTTCCATGCAAAGAATCTTAAGGGGACAAGAAAAACTTATAATATCAAAAAGGTTTTTATTGATCCAAATTGCCCGGTTCTCGAAATGAAATACGGAAGTTTGTTAAATAAAGGTTCGACTGTATGAAGATGTATTTTGTGTTGTTATCAGTCACTGTGTGTTGTTCTTGCACATTTAAGTTCACGAATTAATTTCTTTATTGAAATTTACAATTAAGTTTTTAAGTTTTTAAATAAGTTATCTCAGTGTATTTTGATTTTGATTAGCATACGCATAACCTTTGTAAGGTATCTTGAGTTACATGCATTTAAATTCAAGTTTTGCCTGCGTGTCAAAAACGAAACAAAAAATAAAAATAAAATTAGAAACATTAACAAGAAACAAGAAGTAAAAAGTGTTCGCCAGTTGACATGCAATTATAGGGCCCAACAACTAACAATCAGTCTGTCCGTCAGTCAGCTAGCTCACAATGCAATTGTATGGCTAGCTAATAAAATAATTTGCCTTCAAAATGTCTAAAGGATTTTGTGAAAAGGGCAAAACTTGCAATTTCCATGTCCATGCAATGTCTTTGTGTATATGTTCTTTGTTGCTGATATTGCCATATAATTTATTTATATGCAGTTTGGGGTCTGCGCTGTCATCAATGCAACTCCCATGACAACGATGATTGCGCCAGTTTGCTGGTGAATACGCCACGTGCCCAGCGAGACGATCAATATCTGAGGGATTGCGCACCCAAGGGTGAACAGCAGGCCTTCTGCAGAAAGACGATCATCAAGCTGGAGGTGAATAATGAGCATCGAATTGAGCGCAGCTGTGGCTGGATACAGGAGAAAGCGCACAATGCCTGCTTCACTGCCGACAACGAGGGCTACAAGCAAACCATATGCACATGCAGCGTCGAGGGCTGCAATAGTGCTCCACATACCCTCTCAAGCATTGGCGCTGGTTTAATCACAGCCCTCGCTCTCTCCATCTCCTTGGGCTGTTTGCTGCGACGCTGATTTCATTTCTGCCACCGACACTCGGCACCTAATCTTAAATAAGAAACACTTTTCTTACATCCTTAAAGCCAAATAAGATTTAAAAGAAGTGAAAGTTTGACGATTACTATCCGAGTGTATTCTCATTCAAATCTAGAAAAAATTCAGCACCATATCCATAAGCCCTAAAATAGTATCATAACATTCATTTACTTCACGCAACTCCTGTGCATTAAGATAATTTGCTGCATTTGTGTTTAACAATAACAAAAAGAAAAACTTTGATAAAAACAAGTATTCAACTACATACATACAAGTAGCATTTTTTAATAATTTTTTCTTTTATTCAAAACTATCTCAATGAATACAAATGCATTCAAATAGCTGACGATGCGTATACCAAGCCATAACATTATTTTATTTCTGCTGCAATTGTCCGAAATGTACTCATGTTGTAGTTGACCAAGGACTTTCACCCACATGAAATGGCTCAAAAGCCAGTGCGCTCGGTCCAGCTGATGCCAAAATGTCTGCACAATTGTTTTGTGGCCCAGTCGTAGACGCAGTTACGCAGCCAAAACTAATAGCATAGCTTTGTTAGCTTTACTGTGAAGAAGGATAATGACGACAAGGACGACATGTTGCCTTTTTGTTGTCTACACTCAACAAAAAACAATAAAAAATTTCCCAATTCATAATAGAGTATTTTTTTAAAGTATTTTCTAAAAAAATTCGGATCGCTTTTGCCATGCAAAAAATTTCAAATACATATATTTAAATTATTGTTGTTGTTCCATTAATTTTTTGTCTGTGTATTGAAGCGTTTTAATACTTGGCTCGTTACATTTGTTGTTGCCCAGATACAAATAGACAAACAGACATACAACATGTTATACTATTTTCTGGAACTTCTTTCGTCGCCAGCTCAAATCGTTTTTATTTGGTTCCCAGCCTTTGTCTATGAGTAACTTCAATGTGAATGTGAATCTGGCTGCGTGTGCGTTTTGTCGCCAACTTGGCGCCCTGACCCCCAGAAGAGCAACAGCATCCGCAGCGCTTCCGCTTGCCAAATCCACCACCCACCACCCGTTTAACATCCCATCTCTCATGCTCTGTTGGACAGACAGAGAGTTTTATTTTCATTTCGTGGACTCTTTGGCGCCAACATAAAAACATTGATTTTCAATCCTATAATTTTGGAGCTTTGGCTTTGCTCGGTGTGCGTAAGTTGAATGTTTCTTGCTGTTATTTGAAGGACATTGAGCTTTTGCTCCGCTCAGCTCTACGCATAGCTCATAAATCAATTGATTTATTTAACTTTGAATAATAATTGGCTGCGCTTATCCGAAACGCGAACTCGTCTGTACTAGCACTGATTTCTTAAAGACAACAATTTGTTTAGCTAGTAATTTTGTTGATGATTTTTTGCAGAGTTTACTAAAGTAATTTTACCTTAATTTTTTGTCAGGCAAATAGTAGAAATCCATAAATTGTGGGATTTAGGAACGACTTCTTTAAGTCCGTTGCGTATACGTAATAAAATTCAACTACCCTTCAAAACCAGACAGAGATGTTTGCCAAGATTTAAGCTCTTTAGCTCGATTAAAGGTTTTAAGTTGACTTTTGAAATATTTGCAAAGTTTTTCAATTAGCGAATTGAAAGAACAAAATTCGAAATGGAGTTGCGCGAAAAAGTGTCAAATTGTGAAAGTTGTTATAGCATAATTTATGGGCTGACCTTTGACCAACACCCGGAAGCGGAAACGTGCGTAAACATTTTTAATTATGTCCCGTCACCATTGTGTCGGCATGCAATGGTAAGAGTATCGTCAGTGCCGTGCGACAGTCCCCCTCTTAAAATTATGACATCAGCCGCAGCAACGACGTCATCGACAAGTGGACGGACAATGTGGACTTGGCCCAAAATGTGACCGCGTCACGCAACAATCGCTACGAAATTGGGCAACTTTGATTTAATGTTGACTTTAATTTACATGCGATTTGTTCAACACCTCTCCAAAAGAGTGCTAGCTGTCTGGAATCCACAAAATTGTACTGGCCTTGGCAAATTGACGGTTATACCAATTTCTTTGTGTTTTCCTTCGTCGTGCTAAGGAACTGGGGTGAAGTAAGCATAAAAGTATGCTATGGTTTTCTGTAACTATTGGATTTTGTTTTTCGAAATGCCCAGAGGTATGC